>DWHO01001184.1:0-16275 GCA_018247575.1 Eurytides lysithous rurik
AAAATTTATAATTTTCCAAATGTCCCTGGGGGGGGGGGACCCCTAACCCACCCGGGCCCCCCCTCCCCGTTTGGCCCCCAACACGCAAAAAAAAAAAAAAAAAAAAAAAAAACAAAAGAAGTAAGTTATGAATATTCGTAACTCATCAGTGTATATTATAGATGATACTGAGCAGAAAACAACTACAGAATGTAAAATCGGGTTAGCTAACTACGTAAAGCATGTTATATTCCTAGATTACAATTTAATCGCTCTAGGACTGCTAATGACTGTTCTAAATTTACTTCCAGTAGTTTTTGTCCCGTCCATCCCGTGCACCCATACACGAACACTGATGTTTGAAAGTTTGGGAATTGAGATTCAAGGTAAAACATCATAAAATCTATTACATAATTGCATGGTGCTTAGTAGCTGGCATTATAGTGTTCAAGGGTTTGCAATTCATTGTATTTTAATTTATTTCCATGGAGTGGAAATGCAATTAGGTGGCACATTGCTCGCAGGTCGTAGGGGCAATAAGGTTCTAGAGTGGCGACCACGTACTGGAAAGTGAAGTGTTGGCAGGTTTCTCACGAAGTGGACCGATGACCTGGTGAAGATCGCAGGAAGCCGACGGATGCGAAGAACACAAAACCACCAGTTGTGGAAATCCTTGGGGAAGGCCTATGTCCAGCAGTGGATGTCTTTTATACGATGATTATGATGATGACGATAGTGCTCAATTTGATGGGTCGGTGACTCATTAGAACTCAGGATCACATAGTTAATATGAAAATAGTTAATTCAAATTATTTCTTTCTTCGTTTTATAATTTTACATATATGTAGGAAACAAATTTGCATACAGCCCATCAAATCATTGGGAAACAAAAGATTTTTCAAAGTGGAAAATTTTTGTCGTTGGAATAGAAACGATAGTCCAATATCAACAAAGGGCTCCCCATTGAACAATGACTCATTTCTTCCAAACCAAAAAGAAATGAAAAGACCTTTTCAAAGACGCTAAACGTGTAGAAATAAAAAAGCGCTTTTGAAATGGATTTGAAGAAGTGTTTCTTTTTATTATTTCACGGTTCGATTTTGGTTAAAAATTTACTGGAAAGAAAAGAAAGTGAGTCTCACTCACTAAACTCGTGAAAACTTTGATGTTGCGGTTGCTAAGTTAATGTCTTTGGCGTCCTGTCTTTGAATACAGTAGGTTTTTCGGGAATGCCTGGACATCTTCGTATGCAATTTTTGTATGAAAAATTTTATATAACATCAGATATCACTATCTTAAAGGGGCAGCGTGTTTTATAAAATACTGGACTTCGCACCGCACCACCGGTACCGATGCTCGTAGACTGGTTCCTGTTTACGTAGGTAAACTTGCACACACTTCTCGCCATCTGCGGCGGCAATCGATAATTATTTCATCGCATCGCAATTTATTTTCTAGTGTTTAACTAAACTTGGCGCATTATTCGGTAGCTAGGTATGGTGATACTCACCCTAGCGCCCTAAACAACTCAAGTTTGTAGGTTTCCCTTCAGGCACAAACAAGCCTTGTTTCTTGGCCACTATAACCGACCAAGCCACCGCCGCCCCCGCCGCCGTCACTTCCATGAAACGACCACCCTCTCGTGCCAAGAGAGCGTAACGTCGTGCTCTTCTCACTCATAGCGAACCTCTCGCACCTCTTTTGCGCCTTCAGTGCAAAGCAACTCAGCTGAATCTACGGATTCCACCACTGACCGTACCGACGCAAGTGAATACGAATCCGGATCCGACATGGCGGTCGAATCCAACTCTTGTGGATCGATCCCAGGCCCATCAACGACGCCACCGTAGTACCTACTAAGGCTAGCCCGCGCGCTCCTAAAGCACCCGCGTTCACTTCTAAGGGCAAGACAAGTCCGCCGCCTCCTGTTATTTTGTAGGAAAAGACGAAATGGAATCTCATATCCATATGCGTCCAAATTTTCTCCTCTTCATTTTATTCTTCAATCCAAAAATACGAATCAGGGAATTCGAATTTTTACGCCCAATACGGACGATTTTCATAGACTCATACCCTATAAAAGAACTAAAGAAAAAAATCGAACCGCCGCGAAGGCGAAGTGTCGTCGGGCAATGTCACAACTGCAAACACTTTGTTATGTTGTTGATGTTCCCCCGAATGGCATGACTATAGTCGGTATGCATCCTCTGCAAAAAGGAGGGTCATCCAGCCAATTACCGCACCTGCGAATGCAGAAACCCGCACCTGTGGCTAAATTTGTGCCTGCACTGGCTCCATCAGCAAATGCCTGGGCTAAAGCTCCGGTTATAAAACCGGGCGCTTAGTAGCGCGTAATAGCACAACCAACGCCGCAGGTAGTCTCGCAGGTGTTACCCGGTCCTTCCGCAAAAAGCGGTAATCTGCCCGTTGCAGGTGTAAATATCGCCGACGTTTTCGCGTTACTGTTTCTACGTTAACATCATCTGGTATTTTACGGTCAGCTAATAAAAAACTGCGCCGCGTACCTACGACGTTTCAGAAAAACAAATAAATTTTAATGGATAGAATACCCAAAGTAGGCAGAATAAAACCACGGGTCCTAGTTGTCGCCTATCTTAACGCGAACGGCATAAAGGGGCAGAAGGTTGAAATCGCGCACTACTAGTGGGAGAAGTTTATGCATACTCGGGCAGCAACCAAATATTAACATAATCGCACTCGACACTCATACAAGATGTCCGGATTTGTGTACTTCCCTATACGGATTATTCGGAAGTACACACACCGGATACCTTAGATATTGCCATACTCAAGGATGTCTTGCTCGACCTAGACTCAATACAAACATTCCACGAGTTCAACGTAGTCCGGTCAGTATTAAACTAGGACAATATGTTGTTGGTCCTTTAGACCAAAACCGTAGTAGACTATCATCGTTTCGACATTATACTAGGCCTTGGATCCCCAGAATTTTTCAGAGTTACCATGGCGATCACAACTCTGGATGACGACAACAATACAATCACCATTCTAGGCTCTCAGATATCAGACGAACCAGAGCCGGGAGTAACGTCACTGTGTCGGACGGGATCAACACTATAATTTCCCCCTAAAATTAAGAAACTCCTAGGCCCAATCGTTTGTTTACTGGCAGCCATTTTAAATGCACTCCTCTCCAGCTGCTTATTTCCGGGTGTCTGGAAGGAGGCTATAATCATCGGCATCCGTAAGCCGAAAAAACTTAGGCACCGTCCGTCCAGCTACTGGCCCATAAGTCTCCTCAGCAGTCTGGGGAAGCTCTATGAGTGGCACGGTGAAACACTCATACCACGTACACTAGTGTTAAAAGGGTCCCGGGGCGGTTCTCACCGCGATCTATCCAATTTGTGGAAACTAGAATCTCGACGGATTCTGCTAAAAGCATCTACAATCAAATATAAGATATAAGACATCAATTTTCAGTAAGGTCATATTACTTTCCCGGTTCGAGCTGGCCCATTCAGCAGTAGCAGAAGCTGCCACGTGGCTCTACCACTGTAAAAAATAATTAATATTTCTTTTCATACGAGAATAGAGTAAGTAATAAATCCTGTATAGGAAGAGCTTTTAAAGAGACTGTAACACCAGGCTTTATACCCGCGGGGATAGAAAATTATTTATATAATTTCCCGTTTTAAAAACTGTATCTATAATAAAAACATTACAAGCGTCGCTTATATTTTAATCAGTGTTTAGAAATTGATGTAGTAAATATATAATTACATATTATAAATTTAAAGTCCAATTAAAGAGATAGATTATTAATTAAATAAAAATTACCATAATTATTTAGAATAGGTACATTGTTGTACGTACTATATTAAAATAACAAGTATTATTTATAAATCTGGCAGAAGCTGTTTTTTAACATCGAAGGTAACTGAATGGTCTTTGAAAGTGCGCTTATTATAAAAGGAATTTTAAACTCCGATTTCCGCTTGCAGGTGTCACGTAAAGCCATGCTACAGAGCCTTTGAAAGCTTATTATTATAATAAAACGACGTTCATAAACGTGTTTGTAAGTAAAAATACAAAAGGCCTTGCAAATAAGCAAGAACACTACAATGTTATTAACAAATTTAAAAAAAATAGGGATTGTCTTTAGAGGAACAATACTATTGTGGAAGAAAATGTTATATATTTGATAAGATTTGTCGATCCAAATTGTTTTCTAGAATAAGGTATGCTCTTAAGGAGCAATGCTAACCGAATTATAAAGCAATCCTCGTCGTCTTCCTTTCCAATACCGCATGGGAAGTTTTCCAAATCTTGTTTGTATTAAAATGATTGACGTATTGCCGATATTTCATCTTTAAATGACAGAGTAGAAATAGATTAAATTACCAGCAATGAACGCAATTGTCTGTCACATTATTGTTTTTGTTCGATTATTAATATAAAGGTAATATTATCTGCTTTACAAACTATTGATTACTGCCACTGATTAGTCGTTTTAAATAATCGTTCACACACATTGCGTATGTTTAAATTTTTATGATTTGCCTTTAAGTTCGTCAGGGCAGATCGTATCAAAATCGGAACTGAAACTGAGAAATTATTCTTACGAGAATATAAAATTGCTTTAAAAATTTTGGAAACCCATGATTGACGCCATGTTTTTAATATTTTTGTTAGAAGTTATTTGATATAGATTACATTTAGATCGTTATGACCCGCTGATCTTGCTGAAATGACGAATTAAATCAGAAATTATATAGTAAGTTCTTAAGGTAGAACTCTTTCGCAGAGTTCCTCTGGTGTAGTACTACTGCATTATCGTTTGTGTTTCCGACTTGAGGGGTAATGTTTTAACGTGATTATTTAGCATAGAGAGCTGCCATATTAAATTCAAGATCAAATCAAAATCAAATCGCAATCCAAGTTCTGTGTGGTACTAGGTTGCTATGTGTTGGCGTGTCGCTTACGTTGGCGTTTATCTGGTGCATGACTAGCTCTTTTTGTCACTTTGCTCTACAAAAAAGTTTTATTTGTCAATAGGACTATCTAAGAAAGCTGCACGGAGTGTTAAAGTTGCCGCATAGCCAACTGATACTGTGTTCATCAATTTCTCTCTCAAATTCAATGGGATCCTACAACATGATACTGCGTCGCCATCTTTTTTTGGCAGGAATTTGGTGAGGTTATAGTAATCGTCCACGGTTTGGGCATTTATCTGAATGGCCTCTGGTGTTTTTAGAGTGCACGTTTTTGAAATGCTCTTTGATGATGTAGTGTTAACCTGAAACCATTTTGCCTTCCTGGAGGATAATTGGCGTCTCCCTCACCTTTAGCTTTGCTTTCAGCCATGTAGATATTATTCGCTTGCGGTTTGGCTATTTTCGGAGCACGGGACCTTGAGGGCGGGAACCTTAACGGAGGAAAGCGAAGTGGAGCCAGACTCGGAGTCCGACTCTAGAGCAGGATGTTTCTTGCCCTTCTTGCGGCCGACTACTACGATGAAGCCGTCGTCGTCAGGTTTCCGTAATGGTCCAGGAGAGGGTTTGATATTCATATTCGACTCGGAGTCGGAGTTGGAATCGGTGATGGCTAGGGTAAGGGAGTTCTTAGAAGAGCTTTGAGTTGAATTAGTTTTCGGGCCTTCAGATTGCGCAAATAACTGAAGGATGTCCCGGATGAGTTCGAGAGAGATTTCGTCCGTCATTGGACCTGAGGACGCCGGAAGTATGTAGAAGAAGGATAAGCCTCCTCACCTAGTGTCGGGGAGGTGAGTGCCTAGTAGAAAACCACAAGCCTGCGCTTTAGGTGCTAGGGTATGTACCTACCTGCCGCCTAATACAGCAATCTCAAGCTAAGATGACACAATAAATATTTGCTGCAAAAGTTAGCTGCCATAGATGGCGAGAAATGTGTGCGTGTCTACTTACATAGGCAAGGGTTTAATTATGAGCATACTACACTGATACTACAGAGGATCGATCAAGCCTAGCCTTTGGAAGGACAGCCAACAACTCGTAGAAGGTATTTTCAAAGTATATTGAAACAAATATACTTTGGGTAATCTTAACATTCAACAGTCAACGAGACACATTTGTACGCATTAAACATAATATATTATGTAAAATGAAAATCTCTCTTCTCTACTTTGACGAGTGGAGGCTTTAATGAAAATGAAAACAGTATTCTATCAATAAAGCAAAAATCCAATTAGCACTGTATTCATGTATCCATAATATAAATATTATAAACGCGAAAGTTTGTAGTTATGGGTGGATGGATGTTTGTTACTCTTTCACGTAAAAATTACTGAATGGATTTTAATGAAATTTTACAATAATATAGCTTATACATCAGAGTAACACGTAGTCTACAATTTATAAAGATATTGCGTGAGTTGTCTAAAATATCAAGTAAGTAGGACAAAATCTTAGAAAAAATCTACCATCTGCGAGCTATTCTGGCGTGCGCTGCTAAAACTGCTAGAGTTACACATATGTAATGTATGATGTAAATTTTTATCTTAAATAGTCCTACAAAAACCGACGCACGGCATAGCTGAGTGCGCGACCCGAACGCGGGCAGACGCGTGAGGCCAGACGTCATTGACGGTTGTGTCCGTCTTGCAAATTTTCAGTTGTTAAAAACGCATTGTACTTAATAATATAGGCTGAAGGTTATTTATTGGCAGGTTTTTTTTTTGGTTAGGATACTTCATTTTTATTTTAATTATATAGATAGGTTACCTGTTAATTACAACGAATTACTTCGTTTTTATTTAAATTATAGGTTGTAGGTAGGTAAGTAATTGGTCCTTTTTTGGTTCATCTGCGGAGACACCCGAACAGTACCAGGATCGACGTCGACAGCATGCTGAGTATCTGGCATCTCAACGGACTGCGGAGACACCCGAACAGTCCTATGATCGACGTCGACAGCATGCTGAGTATCTAGCATCTCAAAGGACTACGGAGACACCCGAACAGTCCCAGGATCGACGGCGACAGCATGCTGAGTATCTAACATCTCAACGGGCTGCGGAGATACCCGAACAGTTCCAGGATCGACATCGACAGCGTGCTGAATATCTAGCATCTCAACGGACTGCGGAGATACCCGAACAGTCCCAGGAAGACACCCGAACAGTCTCAAGCTCGCCGTCGACAGAACACTGAATATCTGGCATCTCAACGGGCTTCTCAGATACCCGAACAGTCTCAAGCTCAGCGTCTTCAACAGGCGACTAACATGCCGTTCCAAATTGCTACAGAAACCGTTAAAGCTGTGGAAGCTCGTAGACGCGCTGTTGCTGAAAGGGCACAGCAGCGACGACTAATATTTACAAGAAACGCCCCACGCGTTTCTTGTAAATATTAGTCATCGCTGGGTATTCGATGAAGCTGCATTTGAGTACGACGAGATTCTTGATTACGAAAGCCAAAAGCTCATAAAAATAGAAGCGATGAATAAAGAACGCAGATTTTGCGGTGCTTTTAAATGGAAAGAGAAAGCTGCAGGCATGTGTTGCTCTGGAAGAAAAGTAGCTCTTCCTTCAATAGACGAGCCTGTTGAACCTCTTAAAGAACTTTTTTGACATATTTTAGAGCTGATAACATTGTGTCGATGCCAAGATTTAGCCCAACTTTTACAATCCGAAAGCAAATATATCACACAATTGGCTCTTTGCTTCCTGCTACTAATACGCAATCAAATTTTTTGCAAGTTTATTTCATGGGTGATGAGGAAGCACAAGTTGATAGGCGTTCTGAGTACGTACCAGGTGTGGAAAGAAACACAGTTAAAAAAATACAAAAAGTTCTACATGATCACAACGTTTTAGTGCATGAATTTAAAATGGCTAAAGTTAGAGTGATTGGCAATAATCACAAGGTTGTGATACACCCAGGTCGTGTATCACGTGGTGAGCACGAAAGACGATTCAATGCCCCGGCCGCAAACGAAATAGCTGCCGTTGTAGTTAGTAGTGAACAAATTGCGTCTCGGGACATTGTTATTCAGGCGCACGATGGCCGACTCACTCAGAGTTCTCGGAGATTTTATGATGCTCTCGAGTACCCGACATTTTTTTGGAAAGGACATGAGGGTTACAGTTTTGATATTCCTCAGGCAAACCCAGTTACAAAACCACTCATACCCAGCAAAAAAGTGTCGTGCAAAGACTTTTATGCGTATCATATGATGGTACGTCGCAACCATTTTAATTTATTGCTTTGATGTAGACTTCTCCTTCTTCAGTTTTTGGTGGACATGTATGTCAAATTGGAGAGTGAGCGCTTAAGGTTTATTGCCTTAAACCAAACAAAACTGCGAGCAGAAATTCATTTACAAGACGCGATCAGGAATGATGCGGATTTAGATCCAAACAATTTGGGTCAACTGGTAATACTCCCCTCGTCATTTGTAAGTAGCCCGTGATATCTTCACGAGTACACGCAGGATGCGTTCACATACGTGCATAACTACGAGAGGCCTGATTTGTTTATTACAATGACATGTAATCCCGCTTGGCCAAAAATTATTAAAGAGCTCATTCCAGGTCAAAATTCAACGGACAGACATGACTTAACAGCCAGATTATTTAAAATAAAAGTTCAAAAATTGGTTGCTCTGCTTACAAAAGGTAAATTATTTGGAGACGTGAAGTGCTTCATGTACTCGATCGAGTGGCAAAAAAGAGGTCTGCCTAAAGTGCACTTACTGCTGTGGTTGACGGAAAAATTACGCCATAATCAAACTGACGAAGTCATAAGTGTGGAGATACCAAACCCAAAAATGCACTAAATCCATCATCACCATGCACGAAGGAAGAAAAATGCACCAAAAAGTATCCAAGGGCACTTTTAAAAGATACTCAAACTAACGACAAAGGCTATCCTCTGTACAGGCGTAGAGCATCAGGATATGGCGGCCGTACGATAACTCTAAAAACCCGAGGTGGAACACAGGAGGTATTGGTTGACAATAGCTGGGTTGTCCCATATTCTCCTCTTCTCTCTAAAATTTTTAATTGTCATAGAAATGTAAAGTTCTGCGATACGGTACAGACCAGGCTATTTTTAACATTCGACAGCAAGGGAATGTTAATATTGACCCGAGAGATGAGGTGCAAACGTTTCGAGCCGGTAGATATGTTAGCAGTAACGGAGCAGTGTGGCGGATCTTGGGTCTGCCTCTGCATGAGAGACACCCAACAGTCCCTTGCGGTTTATCTGCCCAATGGTCAGCGGATTTACTTCACTGAAAACAATTTTAGAGAGAGAATGGCCGCACCACCTAAGACGACACTAACTACATTTTTCCTACTTTGCCAAAATGACGCATTTGCAAAAACATTAGTTTATGTTGACATACCCCGCTACTTTACATGGAACGTGTCGTCGAAATAATGGAAACATCGTTGACAAGGAACACCTGTCGACGGTTGGCCAGGTGTGAAGGCAGGAGATGCTCTTGGGCGCATTTACACAGTGCATATTAGTAACTTCGAATGTTACTGTTTACGAATCATGCTCAATGTAGTACAGGGCCTCACTAACTTCTTGGATCTATAAACAGTTGATGGCCAAGAACTTGAAACTTTTCGACAAGCGTGTGAGAAGTTGGGGTTGTTGGAAGATGACAACCACTGGGATGCCACAATGGCAGAGGCTGTGCTGTGTCGCTCTCCTTCGCAAATAAGAGAACTATTTGCAATATTGATATGCACTTGCGGTTTGTCCAACCCTCTTCAACTATGGGATAAGTATAAAGCTGCGTTATCGGAGGATATCTTGCATAAATTTGAAAGGATGTATCAAGTCAATAATGATGTTTAAATGAAGCTCTGAGATATATAGGGGACAAAATAATAACAATTTCCGGTAAGAAATTGTCCGACTTCGGTATGCTCCCACAGCAGCGTCGAGGAGAGTTGTCGATCGATTTGATCAAAGAGCTAAGCTACGATACCGCTTTATTAGACGCTCAGGTCAGCGAAACTGAACCACACCTGTTACCCGACCAAAAAGATATTTATAACAAAATATTACAACGAGTTGAGCTTGGCGAAGGGGGTCTTTTTTTTCTCGACGCCCCGGGCGGTACAGGTAAAACATTTTTGTTTAATTTAATTCTAGCAAAAATTCGTAAGGACCGTTATGTTGCATTAGCGGTGGCTTCCTCTGAGATCGCTGCAACATTGCTGAGCAGTGGACGGACAGCACATTTGGTTTTTAAATTACCTCTTAATCTGGCAAGCGACGAAACCTCAACGTGCAATATCAGTAAGAGCAGTTTCCGCGGCGCCCTGTTGCAACAATGTAAGCTGATCTTGTGGAACTGTTGCACTATGTCACATAAACGCGCCATTGAGGCACTTGATCGCTGTCTACAAGACATTCAAATCGAAAGTTGATGGGCGGTGTGGTAGTGTTATTGGCAGGGGATTTTAGACAGACTTTACCTGTTATCGGGAGTGGCACTGAAGCAAATGAAATTAACTCCTGTCTAAAAGCCTCATATCTGTCGTCTAAAGTTGAAAAGCTTTATCTCACCACTAACATGCAAGTCCAGTTATTCAGCGATGTCGAATCAGGAGCATATGCTCAAAAACTGCTAGAAATTGGTGAAGGCCAACTAGACACCGACCAAGAAGGTATGGTTCTTTTCACACAGCAATTTTGTCATGCTGTGGGGACAGAAGACGAACTTATTTAACAAGTTTTTCCGAATCTGCAACAATATATTCTAGACGAAAATTGGTTGTGTGAAAGAACCATACTGGCACCAAAAATGAGACTATTGCGAAAATAAATAAAAAAGTCTTGGCCGAAATAAACAGCGAAACATCAGTGTATAATTCCATTGACACAGTTATGTCATCCGATGACACAACAAGTTATCCCGTAGAGTTTTTAGGAACTCTCTCTTTAGAGTTGTCCGGGGTGCTATCATACAAGTTGGAATTAAAGGTAGGTGTACCCGTTTTGTTAATGCTTAACCTGGACGCACCGAGATTAGGAAGGCACATTGTGAAGGCCACAATTTTAACTGGAGAAGCCATGGGAGACAATCATATTTGCCATTGAATTTTAAACGCCTGCAGTGCCCATTAAAATTTGCGTTTTCAATGACGATCAACAAATCGCAGGGTCAAACCTTGAAGGTAGTAGGCGTACATTTGGGCACGCCATGTTTTTCTCATGATCAGCTCTATGTGCCTTGCTCACGTGTTTCGAAAGCGAAAAATCTGCATGTTTATGCTGAAGAAAAAAAATCGTTAAATATAGTTTATAGGAGCGTACTGTAGTAGTTACCTATAGGCCTATGATTAGGGCTCTGCAGTTCTTAGTTACCGTATTTCTTATGTTGATAATATTGTTACGTTATGATAAAAGTTTTCCACGCGGACGACGTCACGGGCGGACACTAGTCAATAATAAGAATGAAAATTAAGCTATTCGTTTAAACAATATTCACGCTAAGAATCGAATTCTGTTACTCGGTATCATTTGGGATAAGAAAATTAGTTTTAATATTTGTTCTTTCTTGTCACATACAATCACGTATCCACAAAAGCCATTCTACGAAAAGTTTACGTGAGGCTTCGTTATAAATTTCTAACAAATCCCTTTTTTTAATAAACTGACTGACTGAAAAAATAAACAACTTATAATGGAGTTCGAAGAGTTTTGTGGTGTTGGAACTTATTTTCTACTTTATTTTTAATCTCTATAATTAAGATATGGATTATAAGAACATCGAATAAATAATAATGTAGAACATAAACTTGTTTTTTCGTGTTTTTTTTTAATTTATTACCATTGACAGTGGTCATCTTTGCAGAATTTGCGTTGCCAGGTTTTCTATCGCATTATCATATTTTATTCAACACATTTTACTAAGTAATCATGGTTAAGTTTACTTTTGTGCAAAGTATCGGGTCTTAGTGATCTGCTGATAAACTTCTGTTCACACAGATATTATAGCTGTTTTGATACAATGGCTGCCTGGGCAAACGGTTATTCCATTCCATTTAATATGTAAAGCAGTTTTTAACATTAACTGTCCCTATCAAAGAAATAAACATTTTGATTTAATTACAGTATGAGGTGCAAAATTTATCTTATGCATTGGCATATCTATTGATATTGGTAATAAAATAGTAAACAGATATAAAAATATATATAAAACAATAATCGTAGGTTCTTTCCATTATAGCCACTTTTCAATATAACTACTAAAACATTTTCAATTCAACCGATGATACGACTCCACTATATGAATAATTTAAAGGCTATTACATCAGCAATAAACATATGAGTAGAAAACCAGAGAGAAATGAGAAAAACATTATTTGTGTTGTCATAGATTTTCAAAGTCAATTGGCATTTATTGTCGTTTATAACATAATATTATTTTAATATTTAAGTTTGATATAACCAGTCAAACTGCGATTTTTTTCACCATGACTTTTGACACATTATAATATTAACCGTTTTGGAAACCTGACAACATTTTTACATAATGTCTGACATAACATTAACACTTGATTCTCTCTGCATCAAATTACCTGTGACAAAAAATATTTAGATTCTATACAACATTGCTGCGTAAATGACAAACAAACTAACAAACACATTTTCGATTAATGGTAGTGTAATGGGCCAAATATTTACTTAATTGACAGTGTATAAATAATCGAAATAAAAATATTACTGGATGAATAAACGATATAAAAAGAAAAATTTAATCAAATTTTTTTACATATTTTCAAGTGGTAGGATTCCTTTGCCCTCCTGTCTAGAAAGGTATTGCCAGTCACTGCTTTGCCACTTATTTTACCACTAAGCAGGAATGAAAGAAAGTGCTTACAGCGCCAGAATACTTCATCTGGTTTTTTTCTTTATTGAGTTATAACTTTCAAACTGAGGACCCGAACACTTGTACCTTTCCAAACTACTTTTATCCGGCAATACTAACAGTGTAATTGAACATGGTATAGAGACTAAACACCTTATACCTAAGGCGATGAATGCAGCGCAGGGCCAAGCGAATTTGAACTTGTACATTTCGGAAAATTGTGTGGCAATGCTTTGGCTTGGGAAAAGACAACGCAGTAGTGCGCTTGTTGATAAGATACAAATTGTTTATTGTGTTGCTTTATTTCTTGAAATAAAAGAGCGTTAAATTAAATAATGAATCAGGTTTACATCGACAAACGAGTAATTTCCGGCTTCCATACTATATCAAGGTTTTGAAATTCGTATGTTATTTTAATTATAGCTCGTTGGCTTAAATCGTAAGTGAAATCAACACCAAAAAATATGCAACATCAACATATTTGTCGCCGACACTGACACTGACAATATTTTTTATGATTTCCATACTTATTACAAGTTACTACACGGTCATTAATTTGTTTACATTACTTTGACTCCCTTTTACCCTATCTGAAGTCTGGTTATTATTAAACTAGGTTTTTCAATATATTATATTTTTATGACTGCTAATTCTAAATTACAGCTATAATTATGTTATATTGATAACAATATCTAAATTGGTACCAATCAAAATATACACCAATAAGCATAAGCTATTGGGTTGATTGTATTGGTACCAATCAAAATATACACTAATAAGCATAAGCTTATTGGCGTATATTTTGATTGGTACCAATTTATTAGTCTGAAAATATGTTTGTTGTTCGTTTGTTCTTCTTGTATAAACAACATAGTTTTGATGAATTGCCGCGATTTTTGCAAAGATATATTTGAAGAGTGTGTGCCAGACTACTTTTGATTCTAGAAAATTACAATCAAGTCAGCAAGAATTAACCGGCCATCTCTCCATCAGCCCTTCAATTAATGGTTGTGGCACTTAATTAAACGCCGTCGCTTATAATTGAACGACCTGTGATTGGCAATTACATAAAAAAATGCACTCGCCTCAAGCTCTGAAACGATTTATTGTTTATAACAATTGATTAACTTTTACTTTTTTTTCAATCTGTAAAGTTTAAAGAGATAGAAAGGTCTATTTGACGTTTATGATTTATATGCAGAAGGGATCGGGAGTTATATTTTTCCAAGTTTTTATTAGAGTATCAAAAGTTATTTACAAATTATTTGTAGTTTTGAAAGCTCCCTCAATTCAATGACTGTAATGGATTAGGAAAATCCGAGTATGAATTAGCAATAATGATTTGAAACGAAGATCCGAAAAGTCTAAAAAACATCAATTGCTCTGCGAAATATATTCACTGTTATTGTATTTTTATCTGTACCACTCTTGTTGTATTAATATGGCCGGAGATCAGGCGAAGCGACAAACCAATATTATAGTAATATTTACAGCAAGTCATCACTACATATAGGCTTGCAGAAGGCATTACTATATTGCGGGACTTTTTATGTATTTCTGGCGTATGGATTATCTTACTCGTAGTGACGAAGCCTAAATATTTGTGTGATTAATAATATGAAATAATTTTGCACCACGGGATTCGAAACCCATACCTTAAATTTGTCATAATCTTAGAAGCGCAACGATATGTATAAATTAGCTGTTCAATTCAATTAACTGAACATGAATAGGGCTGAACTACGTGATTTGTAATTGATGTACCTCTAAATTGATTGGAAACGAGATGGCTGACATACGTACATGTAAGGATTGACCAATTCCAAAATTTTCCTAAAGCTATATTGGCTCAGGTTAATGATAGATAATAGTAAAACACTTAGATGGCTGAAAATATCAAAAATTTAGAGATAGGTTTAAGATATGGTTGAATGGGCCAGCTAAAATCAAAACAAATCAAAAATTCAAAATATTTTTATTAAAATAGGACTTTATTTCGTCATTTTTACATCGTCTCTAATACAATAATATCTATTCCACATACGAGTCAATCAACTATATTCCACGCATTTTGGTCCATCACAAGCTCTTGAACAGTATATATAAGATTTATGTAATTGATTATTTCGAATTTTAGTTTTAAAACGCTCAAACGGTACATTCAGGACATCTTTTGGAATTTTATTATATTTGCGTATACTAAGGCCCATGAAACATTATTTTACCTTTTGGAGACGAAATCAAGGTGTTACAAGCTTATTCTTATTTCTAGTATTTACAAAGTGTTTGTCACTAAGTGACAAGAAAGTATTAAAATTTTGTTGGATAAATAATATGTTACAGAGTATATATTGTGAGGCAACCGTCAGAATACATCTTTCTTTAAAAACCTCACGCAGGAAATCTCGAGCATTTAGGTTATAAATAGCCCGAACGGCTCTTCTTTGAAGAATAAATACTGAATTTGTTCAAAAGGTCTTTATAAAAAAATTGTACTGGGTAGTCCGGGGTAGTCCCCGCAATAGGATATCGTAAGACAGATTGCTATGAAAATAACTGAAATAAACCAATCGAGCTGTATTAGCATCAGTTAGTTGTCTTATTTTCTTCGCTGCAAAGATTGATGCGCTGAGTTTACCCGCGAGTGTTTAAAGATGGGAGTTCCGCTAGAGTTTTTAACCTAGAGTTATACCCAAGAATACAGTGGAATCAGTAATTTCTAGTGCTTCGTTGTTAAGAAGCAAACTGTGACTGACTTTTTACATTAGGTAAGGTAAATATGTAGAACATTTGCTTTTCTTGGCATTTAGTACTAATTTATTAATTTCAAACCCGTTAAGTATGCGTCACAGAGCACCGTTTACTTCGTCATTTGCATTTCTATTACGCTCGACCTTCAAAAGAAGAGGGGTTTCATTTATCAAAAATGATGTCACACAAATTCTTAACATAAAACGGCAAATCATTCATATAAATTAAGAATTAAAATGGCCCAAGAATAGATCCTTGTGGAACACTCGCCCCATCAATTGGACATTTTATTTATATTATTAATTTTTAATTTTATCGGTTCAATGTCAGCCTTTGATTTCCCTGTAACGTTGGACTTGTCTTAATTTTATCTTTCGAGTTTAAGATTTTATTTCTTATATAAATAGACTTGGCCTGTGTGCAAGTGTGCTTTTTTTTAAATATTTTGGAAGAGTTTCTAATTTTAGTTAGGAACGCTGGATTATGATTCCATTGCCTAATACTATATAATTCATATCGCAATCGCCCAATCACTAAAGTTTAAATTTTGAACGTTTTGAAAAAGTTTTAAGTAACTAGTTGAACCGGATAAGTTTTTTTTAACTTTTAAAAAAAACGCTGCCCCTATTGTAAGATAGAAATATCTTGTGTTATAAGGGCGTTTTACATACATACATTTTACACGGACAA
>DWHO01001185.1:0-16274 GCA_018247575.1 Eurytides lysithous rurik
CCCCCCCCCCCCCCCCACGATCCCCCCATAATAGCACCCTACATATACATGTACTTGGGATGTTCCGTTAAAAAACACAAGGGACCCTTTTAACTCGAGTCAACCGTTCCATTGACCGCAGCAGTTCGCTAAAATTAATTGATTAGTAACTAACCTATAGTTATGTAATCTCTCATTATTTAGACTTGAACTATATCAAGAAACTGTGTCTGCGACGACTACACGGACGGCAGTCGTTGGGGAGTAAGTAAGTAGTGATGCCTTGCGAAATGGCAATTTTTCCAAATAAAAAATTTGTGTGACCCCCAACAAAGTTATTCTCCCGGACCGACACGACATAGGATTCTAGAAGAGATCATATTCCCGCTTGATGTTGGAGATATCTACTGCCACTGGGCATTCATTCACCATTAGGCAAGTATATATCTTGCCTAATGGTAAAAGTATATATCTTGCTCGTTTGCCTCCCAATCTATATAAAAAAAGTTCTTCCGATTCATACACCCAAAACAATACAATGCCGGTCAGCGTTTTATACTAGCTTATACATTTTCAAACCCCTGTATGTCTCTGATCTACATTCACCACAGTTTTTTCCCGAAAAAAGTTTATTATTACAGCATGACATGGTATACAATTTTGCTTTACATTAAATAATGAATTTAGCCAAAGTCTAATGGTGAAAAACTATAATTTTAAAACAGTTCGATTTCTAGCGACCTCCAGCCCTAGTGCAGGCCTGTATCGTGGAGACCTATAGCTTTGCCTAGTCATTTCTCTTTTGACGCTAAATTTGGCCGTTCAAACCAGAACATGGTTTTGCTTGCACATTGCAGCTTAGCAGTGGAATAGATAAAATAGAAAGAACTGACAATGCCGTGGTACTTACCCTGGCGGACTCTGCTACCGCAGCAAGCGACTGATATTGTGATCAGAGTGAATCTACGCGATACTACTATCGACCCGTCGTAACGTAGCTAAAATTATCAACACTATACAATTTATATATTACATTAAACTAACAGTGATTTAGGAGTCACCCAGACTCCAGACAACTGACTCCTGTACAAAACCATATGCGCCTGCATATGGTCTTTTTAGACAATATAACGGGCTCACCGGAGTGAAGGCTAAAATGCGTTCGGGAATTAAATACATTGTATTGACGAAGTTATACAACTATTTTCATTTGTATAATTTTCGTTTATTACGAATAGTTAAGTAGTATATTTATACAGTGTTGATTATTTATTTTTTAAATGATATTTATTGAATAATATTATATATGTACGCGCAACGTTCCAACATTACCAGTCTCACGTACAGTGCGCACACCGCCATGAATCTGGCAATAAAACGTCCGCGCATTCGCCATTAGGCGTCATTGTGCATCAACGGACATTATAGAAATTGTCGTAATATTTATTGCCCGACCGTAAAAACGTTGGCACGCTGCGGGGACCTCGGGAAGCATGAGTTTCAGCCCCATCTTTCGTGCTTTAAGAGATTACGCGACATATTTGCGTAATAAAAAGCAGTTAGTTGCATTCAAAAGTGGTGGAACTCTTTTGCATATTCCTGGGGTGGGATAATACAAAAGTAAGTAACTCCCGTTACATTATGACCACGAAAGTGTGTTTGCTAATCTTTTGTCCATCATTTGTCCGACCCGATTATGGTCTTTTGCTTAGGAGACAAACAAGCAAGCGGCACACCTAATGATAAGCGGACGCCGCCCATGGACATCTGCAACATTAAAGGACTTGCAAATGCGTTCCCGGCCTTTACGGGGATTGGTCTTGGGAGTATACTCTTTTCTTGGAGATTCCAATGTCGTATCGGTCCGGAAATACCATTGGCGGAAACCGATTGCACAAATCGGCAGTGCGTGGGAGAAAATTTCGAAAGGACACGGTGGTGGATTACCAGCCATCCAGGTGGTATGGATGGTACCTGAAGGTTTGTCGTGTTGTTCAGAGGCAGAACTCAGCAGCTGATATTAATCCGAACAACTCCTCAAAACACTCCTCGTGGTATTTTAACGCATGGTATATTGAAAAATTAATATAATAAAACTGCTATTTATTATTACTGTGTCATCCAGGCGAGCAAAGCCGCGGGTTTCTTGAACTGCCACAGTTCAAAAACGCAAGCACTCTCGACCATCAAAAACGTACAGTCTCTCATATATTATCGAATACTTTCATATTTCTCATATATTATATCATATATAAATTAATTATTTATTAAAGTCATCCACCTGGCACGGTAAAATATGCGTCGGTAAACAATTACCATCAGATGACTTGTTAGACTAGTCATTTACATTAAATTATCAAAAACTTTCGATGGTACCAGCAGAAGCCACCTTCTCCCCTTTCATTAAACTGTTGTGATCATCCGATTCACCTGTCCACCGTTTCCCGTTCCCACATCTAATTAATGCCTAGTTCACGGTCAGACAAATATTAAATTGTTTGACGGGCGTATAATGATACGAGCAACACTTGTAGGCTAATTTATCAAGTTACCCGTATAAGATCGCTATTAATTTTCTAATTAAATAAATTAACGTTAATTAGATACGTTTCTGCCTTAATTTTAAACTGTGATATTTAAAATACCTTTATTTTTGATATTCAAAATGCCTCGCACATGATTTAATTAGTTCAGTATATTTTCAAATTAGACTTATATTTTTTATCTTGTATTTCTTTTGTCCAAGCCTAACTGAGTTAACATTTCAAGGACAATAATTGTAGCAAAATCACTGGACACGTAACTCTTATATCTTTAGAAAATTCCCGTTCAATTAAAGCGGTGAAAGTTTAAAGTGTATAGATTAGTATCAGACGCCGTGTCGTCGCTATATTTCCTTTAACATACGCGCAAAGTTCAACTATCTTGGGGCTTAAAATACCGGAAACATCTTACAGAAAAATACAAACTTCATGAATCCTTCGATGATTCTTTACAATCATGCTTCACAAACATGACGAAGGAATCCTTCTTAGCTTGTATGGACCACAATGACGATTGCTTATCTTCCGGCACGAGATTCATTTGAATTCCCAAAATAATTATAACAAATACAACACAAACGGCCTACCAGTTTCACGGAGAAGCTACCGCGTACAATGGGGTCCGAAAACGGATCGACCCCAACAACAAGCTCTTGAGAAATTTAAGCACCCCATAACTCCATTAGGGGGACGAACTGTTTATTCTCGAGTTTATCGGCGCGGTTGGGGGCGATAAATTTCCTAGACGCCCGGAGCGCCGCGGTGTATCAGGCGCGATGCGATCCGGGTCTCCAGACTGCTCCCGTATCCCGGAATTATGGTCAGGTAACAATAGGGAAATGCGTCGCGTAAATCGCCGGGAAGACGGCGCAAACACCCCGAAGTCTTATGAATAAATCGGGTGCAACCGCCGACCGGGTGATTTAAATGTATTTAGAAAACCGAAGCCCTTAAATCTAACCACGTTAATGCTTCTAAATAGAGTTTTTAAATAAATAAATTAGACTACCTTAGGAAAAAGTAATTAAAAACTTTTAGGTTTAGTCCTTTCAATTAAGTATTTATAAATAGTCTAAACCTTTTTGTCTAGTTTTTAAATCGCAAACTAATTCAAGCGTTTAAATGGTGTAGCGTAGTTAGGTAGTAGACACACTTGAACGGTTTAACAGTTTACCTCTTGCTTTTAAGGCACTCACTTAAAGTAGTATTGACTCATTAAAAACACTAAATAAACTATTTTATAGCGTTGTAATTAGTTTGAAATTTCCGACGTTTCTATCCCCTGTTCATAAAAGCTGTAATGTATTGAGATGTTAAAAAACTGAGAGGCTATTAAAACACGATTAATTATTTCATCGGTAAATTATTTTTATTTACTCATGTAAAAGTATTTAAAAAGCGTTAAAATTGTTATATCTCTGCTATCCTTAAAGGTACCGAAACAATAAAAAATCACCAATATAAGCGGCTACCATATTTCAAAGTAACATATATATTAAGTGATTCAAAATAGAAATCTAGATATCTGAAACTGTAGATTGAGTCAAAAGAAATAGCGGAAAACCTGATACAATTGACCGTTGCATGGCAAATATCCAAATGACGGGTTATTTAAAAAAAAAATTCTAAATACTTGCATTGTGACTATTACACATTTTAGTTTTGTTAACTGTTACATGTTGATAGATAAGAGAAAACAAAAACAAATGTTTTATCCTTTGACACGTATGCGTTTTCAAATTTAGGTCGTGTAGAACAAAGCTAGTCGCTTTTAGGCGAATGTACTAATAATAATACAAAAATACTATGAAAAACGCTGACGTAAAATACAAGTATTTATACTGGTTTATATAGCCGAGTGTCTTTCGCCTGTTCTTCTCAGGACTGAGGCATTTTCCGAACAGGTAGTAGAATCATTAGACGTCAAAAAGTGATTGTAAACCAATCCAATTTTTAATAAACAATTTTTGCCTTTGACTTTGACTTTATATGAAAATGGGCTAAAAAACTGTGATAAATACTATAGGTATTAAGTACTTTGACCGAATCTTATCTTTATAAAATATAAAAACAACGAGAATATCATAGCTCGATGCCTTGTATGTTTGGTTACTTCTCTTCATCGCACTTTGTAGTTCAGTTATATCCAGACTTTCTTGAAAGGCTTAAAAATGCTTGAAGACAAATTGAACGTTTATCAGTCTAAATAACTTAACAGGCCCAAGAGGTACGTTTTGGGTCTGTTTTGCAGTCCACTGGGACGCCAATGCATCACCAGTCATTTCGCCCGTAAAGATTAAGGCGTAAGCGATTCTGTGTTCCGTTTGAAGGGCAATGTAAAGGAACAGCCTATATATATCCCACTGCTGGGCACAGGCCTTCTCTATGCTGAGGGATTAAGGGCACAGACCGCCACGCGGCCCCACTGCGGATCGGCGGACTTCACATATTTAAGATTTTTTTTTCGTTTCTTAAATATACAGGTTTTGCTCAGAATGTTTTGTAAATCGGCACTTGAAATTGTTAATTAAAAATTAACAAATTCATTGGTGCTGACACTGGGATTTGAACTCAGGTTGATGGAGTATATTAAATTAACAGCGAGCGCCCAGGCACTGACCTACCGCGGCTTAGGGCAATGTTACCAGTTTATTTACTAGGTATAGAGGTGCAAGTTATATGGTGCACCATGTTGTTGTGGGCAGGCGTCTCGTTTACCACCGAGCACTCACACACACTGTCTCCGTGGCCTAGTGGAAGTGTTCGAATCCCGCGGGGGGCAACGACTTTGTGTTGTTGTTCTAAATTTAGTTAGGGTATTACGATTACTGATCATCCGATTGCGTGAAAAGTAAGATGATCCATGCGTCGGATGGGCATGTAAAAATTCGGTCCTGGCTTCTTATCGACGCCATCTAGCGGTGGCGTGGAGTCGTTATAAAGGGGTCAGTTTAATGTCACCGTCTCTACGCCTGATCTCTCTCAGGTCATGTAGGCTATTCGTCCCATCGTGCTGTGAGTGTTAAGGAAGAGTGAGTGCACTTGTGTCTGCGCAAACGCTTGTGCACTATAATATATCATGTGCACTTGGCTGATCTCTTGTCTCTTATTATTACCACCAGGCGCATTACTTGCTCGTCTCGCCATATCTCCTAAAAAAGCATAGCAGACATCCGTTCGCGACTGCAATCAAAGCTCACGTTAAAATTAACAACCATATATAGAACCAGACAGGTCTGTCTATACAACACGCCATCGATTCGTTATCGATGGCGTTTAATACAGTAATAATTTTGTTTACTTCCCCCGATGCACCATAAAGGTCCCGTCGTAAAAACTAAAGATACAACCGACGAGTTAACTTATGGCATCCGCCATATTATCTATGGCTATCCTATAAAACCGATCGTACTGTAAAAGTTTTACATTCATAGTTTCCGAAATAACCTTACGTGTATACATAAAATGGATAAGATAATAATGGATTGGACGTTTCAATTCTCCCTATAAAGTCTACGATCAGAGAAAGAGGAATGAGGGATTGTTTAACAAAAAAATTAATATAGAATTTTAATACATTGATGAATTAACCACTCCAAGTGTGCCTCACGGACATAATATAAATATCAAATTTACATTTTTTCAGAAACGAATTAAATTGTTTTATCGTTGTAACATTTATAGTCTGAGACATGAAAACGATCGAGTCGAAATATGACGAGAATACGTTAAAATTTTCGGGTCGATGTCCACACTTAAAGTAACAGTGATGAGGGTTAACACGCAAACACATAAAAAAAACGATATCAATGAATACCAAATCGGCTTATTGAATACTCTCCATATGTTTGCACTTGTTCCAGGCTTTGTTCCAGAGAGTACGTTATTTATACCAATGGTCGTTGGTCAGTCAATTGGACAGCTGAACACTATATAATACATAATTGCGTTAATTTATCATACATAACTTCGTCATCAACGCTGGTCGCATTCCGGACCGATCATCCATTCGACGCATTCCGAAAGACGTCTATGAGTAACAGATGAATTTAGATCACAATCGTTTCCTCCCAACGTCAACGTCCTCGTCACGTGGCAAAAATAACACAATTAATAACTAGTTACTAACATTTTTTTGCCCGCGGCTTGGCTTGCGTTAATCTTTAGTTTCTATAGCTAACGTCATTCCCAACCCCATATACAATACCTATACTAAAATCACACCGATCCATTGCTAAAAAAAAAGACAAACAAACAATCAAGAGCTTGTGAATAATGTTTCGCTCACGGAGGGAAACAATGATATGAATGACTTGTCCGCGATCATCTGGTAGTCCTAACAAACTACAGTGATAATTTTATCCCGTTTGTAGAAGAATTGCGAACCTCCATTATAGGCGATGTCAAAAGCCGCAATTATTTGCACTCGCGCTCATATCACTAATTTAAAACTTAATTATTCGGATCTGATCGCTGGCTGGTGTTGATTCCGAGGGATAGAGG
This sequence comes from Eurytides lysithous rurik, assembly GCA_018247575.1. Classification (NCBI taxonomy): domain Eukaryota; kingdom Metazoa; phylum Arthropoda; class Insecta; order Lepidoptera; family Papilionidae; genus Eurytides; species Eurytides lysithous. Next base: position 7,026 of record DWHO01001185.1, read on the forward strand.
CAACGGCCCGTGACATGCGCTGATAGTATCGGCTTCGGCAGAACGGGTTCAATGCCACGAAGCGTTTGAGGTTTCCATGTTAACGTCGTACAGATGAGAATGTTTCCTTAAGCTGTGAACTTGTTCGAAATTTCTCTCCAACCCGCCTATTTCAATTCCTTTATCAATCCAGAATATATATGACATGAAGCTCCAAGAGACATTTATATTAGGAGCGAGGCTACTTCTTCAGATTTATTCAGAGTTTTGTCGTTGTTTCACTGCAAAGAAGTACAATGCAAGAAGAACAATTGGGTTTCGGGAACGGCGGTCACCGGCGGAATTACATCTTGGAGTAAAGAGGGCGATGCAAAGGCAAAGGGAAATTTGGACTGTTGCAGTTTAAAAAAGGCGTTGTACTTGTTATGGGCAAACATGTCATATGCCAGCTACCGGACACAGGGATTGGCCATATAGCCACTAAGTTTTAAAAATATACGGTATCAATACCGAAGATAGATAGGATTACCTATTTTATAACAGATAATCCTATCGATGGTAATGCGATAAAACCTGTCCAGGCTATAAACGTTAGAGGTTTACTATAAAAATATTGGAAAAGATAAAAAAAATATATCTTCGCTCATAGGTTTTGCGCTTCCGTACTTAATATTCAGAAACAATCAGTGACCGAAGCAAAGGTCCGTAGGACGCTGTCCCTTTCTCCTTCGGTAGTCTTTTTTCTATCTCCTCGTGCCTCTCAACACATACAAAAACTCGTCAATCGCTGATCCATATCAGGGAGGTAAAACCCATGTGAAGATTTTAGAAAAATATACACTGATGCCTCGCGGCTCTGAACTTGCCATATAAAAGTATTACTACCGCATAAAAAGAAACCTTGGTTGTAATATTTTATCAGGGCCATTCGGCAACCCTCGAGCCGTGCGCCGGTCTTGAGATCGATACGACCGTTAGAAACCGAAGGGGGGTAGCCTAATGCATGTCGGTTTAACGTTCGGCAGTAAAACGAACGATCCGACTAACGACGGTATCCGGGTACGATCCGTGCGGTCGTATGACTGGGAACCGGATCGCGTGCTGAGACGTCGCAAAGCCCTGTACTGACACAGGTTAAAAAGCGAAAGCATCAGTATATATAACACTCAAAGCCGTCACACAAATATTATGGCAACAGAATGTCGATGACCAGTTTGGCGTAGTTGCTAAGCTATTGGTCAAAGTTAAAGTCAAAGTCAAAAATTCTTTATTCAAAATTGGATCGGTTTACAATCACTTTTTGACGTAATACTACCTGTTCGGGAAACAATACCTCAGTCCTGAGAAGAACAGGCGAAAGAAACCCAGCGGGACTAACTCTTTTTTTTTACAATTACGTTTACAATTTTTATAATCTAGTCTTTTTCTTTTACAATTTTTATAATTTACATCTTGACTACGGCTAGGCGAGTTGTGGGTTCAATTCCCAACCGGGATAAATATTTGTACGAACCGCAAATTATTGTTCCAGATCTGGATGTTCGTCCGTATGAAATTTATGTATGTAAAACGCCATTATAGCTCAAGATATTTCTACCTCACAATTGGGACGGCGTTCTATTAGAAAAAAAAACAAATATAAATAAAGTATGACCTATTCTAAACAGAGAATGATCACTATTCTAAACAGAGAGTTCGATTCCCGACTATCCTTTCCATGCCAACAAATGTACTAAATAGAGCGCGGCTGAACTAACAACTTTTATAAAGCAGCAGAGACACTAATTGGTACAATTCTTTCGTATAAATATAAATGCGAAAACAAAATCCACAGAAGCGGGTGTAGCATTTAGTGTGTGTGAAAAACACTAGGTCTTAGACGGCTCGTGCAAATAGAATTTGCTACCATCGTGATTGACCTGTTCAGTGTAACTATTCCAAATAGGAAAACGATAAACGATATCAAACTGCTTGGAGGTCACGTTGGTATTAATGTCCTGCCCATATATGAAGACTTAGGGACAAGATTGCTTCCACAAATCTTCGTAGATTCGAAGTGGACGCATCATCATTCCAGCATCAGTGCCGACATGATAAAAAGCCCATAAAAGATAGCCAATACTTCATACTTCCACGAAGGAGATATCTTACAACCTTTTAATAAATCTAACTCAAGGAAACATATGCCAAACAAAATCGCCATAAATAACCGGAAAAAAATGAAGAAGACACCCCAATTTCAATTCCCCACTTATCATACCGCTCGTCGTCCTTAAGTGGCGCAAGATAAGAAATGTCCAAAATAAATCAGTGATCGGTTAATTAATTGGCAAAGATAAACAACCAACATTTCAGACAAACGTTAACAAAACATCAATTCTTAATAGCAACGCAATAGTAGACGTCTCAGATTCTTTCTCACTAACGATTTACGACATTTCAACTTCCAATCGTCTACCTGTGTACAAAAAAATACATAAAATTGATCTCAGGTAGTCGACGGAACGTCCGAACATCTCTATACAGCGATGGCCTCCAAACTCGCAACGAGAAACTAGGAACATAATTTATTTTGACGACAAACCAAATCACCAGTGGGCATACAGGCATCTTCAGGGCATTGCATTCAACTATTTTTACGTCGTGGTTCAATCTGACTAGGAAAATACGAATAGAACATTCTTATTTTCTATTCCAAGACCAAAAAGACAATAATACTAATAAAAGCTGCATTATGACAGATAAGTTCACAGTGCAATTATAAATATTTTAAAAACACAAGTTGTTTTCCTGATTCAACAATTATTACTGTACAAAAACGTCGTACAATATTCCTTCAATAATTAAATGGCGCTTTCTTAAAGGAAATATGGTCCCTAACGTTAATACAAATTAAAGTGAATGACTCCGAAACATGTTTCTTGATTAACCGCGACTCAATAAACGTAAATGACACACTAGCGTTAATATCGCTGGGTCTATAACTTTAGGGCCAATACTAGAGTACAATTTTATTACCCACATGGACTGATCAATTTAGACCCTTAGCATGCGAATGAAAACTTTCCGAATATCCACATGATTGCCAAGTGCTCAGTTATAGTTTGGACACTAATGGCACACTATAAAACATCCAAACGACTATCGGGTGCCTAGACAAATTTAATTGCCCGACTCTCAGACTGCGGATTCGAACCCTACGCTATATGGGAGAGACGAAATACCCACTAGCTCTGTCACGACAGTAAGTATCTCTTACAACTCTACCCTAAAAATTACAGTCTAGACAGATTGAACAAACAACCGCCTTGCGCCTCCACTAGGCTATAACGGAGTGGAATTATCTTTATTTATCATTTGTTTGGCGCTTTATGTGAAGCCATTGTACGTAGACGCTTTGATAATTATTGCTTCGTTCAAAGTCACCTTTGCATCTCCACTAGCAAGGTCAAAAGGAACGTCTGGTGCCGAGGTTTAAAACCTTTTCTGGATCACCATTTCGTTCTAAACATAATTACATATAATATATATAGGAAACGACCAGCTTATAACTGCTCCACCAGCCTGAATAAGCTAACTTTCACCTTTTTTTTTGTTCTATAAGAAACACTAAGAGAAATATTCAAAAAGACGCAAGACGCAGCCGGTTGTTTTCTAAACAAATCTAAATACTAAATGCGGTGGAGCAGTTAGCAGTTTTTTTGACGGTAATGATGACATAAATCAAAAATAGTACTCTTAGCTAACCTACTGAGTGCAAATTTGTTATAAAAATGTGTTAAACACAAAAAAATACATACTTTTTTGTGCTTTATATACTGGTAAAACCGAAAAAAAAGGTAAATGAAACCAATTAGCCAATAGTTTACCGGTAAAACTATGCAAAGGCCGTTTTATCAACGAGTTTTCTATGAAAGTTGCATGAAAAAACCTATAAGGATGCAAAATTTGTGTCAATCATTTTTCCTTATCGCATACAAAAATATAATCTTCAGTATATGTCCTAACTTGTGACTACTCAAGTTTGAAACCGACTGAAATTCTAACATAATAATTAAGTGCAAACTTCTAAGACTTAGTATCCAAAAACTATATCAATTGCATTTGACAGGTTTTCGCAATAAGAACTGACACATTCTCACAGACGACCAGTGTATATATAATTTAGCTTTGACACCTACAACCGAATTACTTCAACGCTGTTGAGCGGCTTCCTTTCATGGTTTTGTCGTTTGTGAAATCGTCCATTCTCTTGTCATGTCACCGCGATAAAAGAGGCCTGTCACAATTTTCGTATAAAAACTCACAAAGGGCAAACAGACTTTCACATTCATCGCAATAGCATAGTACAGGTATGACTAATTAGGAGACATAGTGCTTTATGCTTTAGAAAGTAAAGTTGGTACAGGATTCAAGCTACGAATGGTAATCAAAAGTTTCACCTAAAGTTCATATTTTATAATCTACATGTTATCACAAAGCCGTCAAGTTAATTTTGTACGTCAACGCACTTAAGGAATATACGCACAAGAAAACGCGGAACATAAAACCGCTCCATATTGAAGGCGAATCTATTTAAATTGCGTCGAATTTGAATTTCAAGACCCGTTTTATTGCTAGTGCCCATCTTTATAAACGCAATAAAACGCATGCTTGGGCAACGAATGGTTGCGAAGGGTGCCACGGTGCAGACGAGGGGGGAAATACACGAGTCGGCCGATATTAGCAAGGAAGGGTTAGTCGAATTAGTAAAGTTTATTTTATAATAAACTTGAGTAACTCCCCGCACATGTGGGTACTACTACTAGGATAATCCTCTAGAATAGTATAGGTGTCTAGGCGATCAGTTTAACATAATATAAGCTATACTTTAAAGGTTTTTAATCGTTTAATGTATGTGTGTTCTCAGGAATTCTGTCAAGGTTTATAAAATATATAAGTATGAATATCAGTCAGTCAGTCTGGTTACCATAGTACAGACTCTGCCTAGTTTGGGATAAGACGACCGTGTATAAAATGTCGCTGGATATTTATTTATTATTACGAACAAATTTCCTCCAAGAAAATAAATAGATACTTCTAATATTTCTATAACCACTTCTGCATATCTTCCGACAAATAAGTTAATAAGATGTTGTGAATAACGGTAATTATAAATAATAATCACATTTATTTTTTATAATATTCCGAATTGCTAATATTGTTCACCGATATTTATCACCGAATACGTTACGTGAAATACAAAATTAGTACATATTAAACAAAAATAAAAGTAAACTCCAATTTTATATACATATATATGCCCACGGTTACAGATTCACACATATATAGATTCAGATTTTCGGTCGTTTTTACTTTTTTACACTTTACTTTGTTGTCACTCTCCATTCAAAACATTCAGGTTTAATATAGTGCTAAGTTTTTGTATCAGTAACGGAGTAAAACCTACAAACAACCATGTCCATGAGGTGGAAGGGCAGAAAACTAATGTCATGGCACTCTGTTTATATTTAAACAGAGTTTATAAATCTCGATAGAAGAGAAAACTACACAATTTCAAGGAGCCGGCGACATTAAATTAGCTATAAAGACTTGTTTTTCGACATTATACATGCCAAATTGTTAATTTAGGCAGTAACTGCGAACGTTTAACAGTGATACGATCCACAACGGTTTCGCGAAACGCGAAATTGTTTCCTATCCTGTCACAAATAGTACGACGTCGATGATATACATCCGTGAAATACATAAAGCCGTACAATAGAATGAAAAGCGACCCCATCCTAAAGCATACAGGCCATAGGGGCTCTTTAATGACAACGATGACGCAGTAAGAGTAATGACGCAGTTACTAAACATTAACTGCGCCGTTATTGTTTAATAGATTTAAATTAATACCACGGATGATAAACTCACGCTTTGGACGCGGAGTCAAGTTATTATTATACAATTGAAAATCCGACAGTATTTATCTGGGATGGTTCCAATGCATTGCTAATTATTCTAAAGCCAGACAGTAATACGTTAGCACTAACAGGGAATTGTTTTGCTCGTACGCGGGCTAAGGAGCAAGCTGCTTACCCGATGCAAAGCATTAACCGCTGGAGCCCCATGGAGATTTGCAAAGTCGAACGTTTGAAAATACGTTGCCCGCTTTTAAGGCGGGAATTTTTGGAAGGAAAACGCAGGAAGGGGGGAGGCTGGAAAGGAAGGAGGAGCGTGGGGGAGCCACCGGCCACCTCACTCACCGGACGAAACGCGGAAGCATAAACACTTCCACTCTACGCCGATTTTCTGTGAGGTCGTGATACTTATCCGGTTCGAGCCGGCCCATTCAGCAGCATCGGCGAAAAGATATTACATCTTAAATTTCCGTCCGAATTACGACTTTAACGTAGGGTGAGGCAGGTTCTGTGTGTCACTATGATGCTATGAGCAGACTTGTCACCTTCCATCAGACGCACAACTTGCCTGCTTCATCTTCTAAAATAAAAATAAAACCATCATATACGTTCGAAAATTATGCAATACTGCTTTGCAACAGACTAACTCTCAATGTTGCAAGTTCATTATCAGGACTCGAGTCCTACTTCTACACGGACGGCCGACGAAGAAGTAAACGGAGTCGGCAGCAAACGCCTCGCTGTCGTACGCTTCGAGACTGCGGACTGCCTCCTACGGGCACCATTATTCAAAACGGACGCCGTTATGAGATTCCGGCCGCGGAGAGCGCGGATATTAAAAACGCCCCCTCAGCAACGATCGCGGCGCGGACGTGACCGGAATCCGCCGGGAGCGAAGGAAAAAGAAGCTGGGGTGGCGACGGCCAACGGATAGACGTCCAGGGGTCGAATGGGCCGGGTCCCGCTTCGATCCTTGTGATTTTCTTCGTAGCGTCGTAGGCCTACTAGATGACAAATATTTTGCAAGTTTGTCGCTCGCCTGTATGCTCTCTTCTTCATAATAAAATCTGTACGAGCAACCACTGTTTCTATTGTGAACAATATCAGTGTGTCTATTGTGAACAACTATCTGAACCGCGACGAACTACGAGTTTGTTGCGATAACTTTAGGCTAAAAATATAGGTTTTATTACAATGTGTAGGCAGTGGCGGTACTACGATACAAGCCCAAAAGCCCTGCTTGCCCTACTAAGGAGTAAAATTTATAAATCTTAATTAGCACATAATTCTCAATAATTTTTTTTTTAAATTTGAGCGTTCTTAAGAGATATGCTAGAACCCCCTGTGGGATTGCGATGGCGAAAGAACAGACGACTCACCTGTTATTTACTGACAACCAATTGAGAATATGTACAACATCAATTAGGTTATAATTGTGTAACGAAAGGAACAAAGTTTATTTAAGTGTCACATGTGTCCTCGAATGAAGCAAGCAGTCAAGCAATCTGAGGTATAAATTTGTATACACTTTGAACAAACAATAATGATTTAACACTACAGGATAGCAGTAGGGGAGGTAGATAAATAGAAGTAAGATTGTAGAAACTATTCTTTACCGTGTAACTCGTTAGAAATAGAATGTTGATATGGAAAGGACCACAGAATTTCTTACCAGTTCTTCTCTAGATATGTCCGAAACAACAGAACGGTGGTAGTTTTTTCATGTTCAGTAGTACCTTGAAACATGTTTACTTTCAAATGGGGTTTCTAAACATTTAAGATATGGAGCACCCACCAAATACCTCTTATTTTATAGAACCTGATATCAAATAATTACAAATCAACACACACACACGCACTAGAATTAAAATAAAAGTAAAAAAAATGTTGACTATATAAAAGCCAATAATATACAATATCTCGGTAACCCGGTGACTTCTCTACGGATATATAATCGTCGAAATATAGAAACATAGACAACATAGATATAGAACGTACGTCGATTAGATTCGCTATACTTTACTCCCCTTATAAAGACACGAGAGGTCTCAACATCACCCCCCACGTAGCATTAGAGTTTGCGAGGCACGTACATATACCGCGCAAATCTAATTTCGTACTAACGCTCTAATGTCATCGAGAGGGCGAAGACGGTGATGGAATAGTGGCTGGAACATCGCACTTGCTATCTAAGGTCTAAGATTCTATTCACAAGTAAATGCAACATTAATCTGCATTTTAATTCCGATGGCATTTTCTATCAGTAGACCTTTGGCTGGTGCAGAAAGAATTGAGCAGGTGAACATAAAACAGTGTATAAGGAGAATAAGTTACATAAATAGGATATTTAGAGACAAACATAGATTTCGTTTTGAAATTACAACTGTTTACTACTACCGCAAGTATGTGAGCTCAGTTAAACATCGTCAAAATCAAGTTTCATTCCAACCGACTGGTAAATAAATGAAGAAGTTTCCTTTTTTTAAATCGATAAATTTAACATAATATATAAACACTAATATAACGAAACATTGTATGTATTATATACTAGCTCTACCTAGCTGCTATACTAGTACTACTACTCACCTAATGGTCTAAAACGATCAAAGGAGGTATTCTTCGAAATAGTATGTATACTTTTTACTATTATATAATACTATGTATACTTTTATGTTCTTTGCATCAAGTAGTATAAAGTTATATAACATATATTTATATTAACGTATATAACGTGGATCGTTATAAACGTAAGCAATTAATTCGCTTCTTCAATTTAATCTATCCTTTATAAATAAAAAATTTAGATTTCCGTGATTCTCTTTAGTTTTAAATTGTACCTTTACCTCCTCCGTGATCGCAAAAAACTATAGTACAGTTAAAAGTAGTATTGTTTTCTCTGGTAAATAATATTAGAATATACTATATGTAGAAAAACCTTAGAGAAGTCCGACAGCATTGGTCTTCGAAAGCATACCTAATCCCCGCTCCGGCAACACAATGTTCCCACATAATCCCGTAACGCGTTCCCACATTCGGAGCACGGGAGAATCCCTGCACTGTACCCACTGCTTGTTGCAATGGAAAAATCCCGGCGAATCTTTCGCTTTCTCCGGACAATGCGGCGCGATCACAATCGCTTCTGCGGGGGCAAGGGGGATGAAAAAACGGCCGGGTAGGTACGCCGGGAGAGAAGGGCAATTGAAAAGGGAGCATCCATACCCGCCATCTGTCGCGGAGGACGTCTTGCCATCGCGTCTATCGTGCGACCACGCTATGGCGGCAACGCGGATAATCCACATTTAATTTTTTTTTAAATATAATTTAGGCTGACAAACGAGCAAGCGGCTCACCTGATGGTAAGTGATCA
>DWHO01001186.1:0-16270 GCA_018247575.1 Eurytides lysithous rurik
TACATGTTGTGCCGACCCCACCTAGTGGGATAAGGGCAGGAGAAAGAAGAAGCATATTGGTGTAGGAAGAAATAGAAAACCAAATGATGAAATATCCTCTGAATACGTTTTTATAATGGTAAATAAAAATACACAAGTGAAATTAAATACAATATTTTTTCTCAGTCTACTAAACGGTTACATAAAGAGAAATTTCTTCAAGAGAACCAAAATGTATTATCGTAGCGACATTTTTTAACAACGTGTCTTGTTCTATTATTAAATTGCCCCTCCCAACGCGCGGTCTTCATAACTTTTTCTAATAAATCATGGCCGCTTGACAGAGCTTTTGCAAAGAGTCATCACAACAACGACACGAGACTTTCAAACGAGCCCATTGTGTTTTCACTCACGTACTATTACTTAATCGGACCAACTTACGCCGCTTATGCATTCCTATTATTTAATTAGTGAATAGTCAAATTGGAAATTTCACACAAACACAGTACGTAAACACGCAATAGGTGTATTAACATGACACATTGACCTCAAGCGGATTAAAGGCCTTGTGTTTCTTACTTATGAATCTATTTATATTGTATATGTATATATTTTTTGCCTACTGAGATGGGAATACCGCAATAATTAATAAGAAAAAAACAAACGCATGTGTACGCAATTATAAAGACAGTACGGATTGACATATACAGTGACAGGTAGATAATTTTTATTAATTATAAAATATTATCTTCACTAATTCCGTTTTAGTATTGTAAATCTAAAAGTCGGCATATGTGTCCTTTAATTATTACTGTTATGTAGGAAATTAAAAAAAAAGGAAAGAACGTAAAGTAAAACGTAACAATACATATAACGTACACGTTACACAAACAATTAATATTATGGCATGGCTATATTCAATAGCATAAGAACAAGGAAAACTTAGTTTTAAACGAAAAAGAGAGTTTTTTATTATTGAAAAAATAATCTCTTATTTTTCACGACTCATTATGGTGATTTGTAAACAAAATATTCTTAAAATCGCAACAAATGACTGCAAGCGCTTTGCGTTTTCGACACAAGTGATAATTAGGCAATAAGTAGGTAATCATTTAAGATATTGACAAATCATCACTACAATTTAACCAATCAGAAGTTGAAAAAAGCTGAGTTCGTCCGAACAAGAGATTGGATTGTTCGACGCGTCACCTCCGACCCATCCTTACATGATGTCAGCCTTCTGCAAGTGATGTACCACAGGGACAATATAAAATGCACGGTCCCACACCACTCGTTACTCATTCGTTATTCTGTGCTCAAGACGTTAACCAAGCAACATGCTTAAATACGTAAGTTTTGCTATAGTAATTAATATACACAAACGCATACAATATTAGATTTCATAATGTAAGATAATTAATTCGAAGTTTTTTCTATAACACTAGAACTTCTTTTCACTTCTTGAAAATTTCAAAGCATGTTCAACTTAACGGTAATATTAAACATAACTGTTAAGATGCAACATAAATTCGACAATGCGATAATGATTATATAACATACCGCATGATGCATTCTCAAAAATATGAAAACAAACATATTTTAAAATCAACATTTTAAATCTATTTATTAATGTTGTATAATAAATAGACTAAAAATAGGCATAATCTAATCTATCCTAACTGCCCCATGTTCGGACATCGCTAACAAGTTTAGTAACTTAAATCTTTTATTAATTATTCCGTTTTCTTCTATAATTGTTATGTAAGCATTGTACTGTAAACTGTGTTATTTTTAATGTAAAAGGGCACGATGGGGTTGACATGTCCTTGACAAAAAAAATTGTTGTTTAGTATAAAATAAATCCAACCAACCCATGCAACACGAATAAAATAATTCAATTTAAATATTTATTTATTTTTGACATCAGGATAGAATCAGAAGATAATTTGTATATTTTAAAAGATATTATTGTATAATTTAGAAAGAAGTATTTCTTTAATTTTTAGATTATTTGCGTTTTAAAAAAGGAAAAAACTGCTAGAAGCATCCGATGTTCCGCATAAGAAATCATAAGTATCTTTACTTTTATTCTGCTGTGCAAAATAAAAAGAGTAAGATGCTTAGGTTACCTTACAACTTACTGAAAGCATAATATCTATTTGCTTACATTTTTAATTGGCTTCAAAAAAGGAGGAGGTTCACAATTCGACTGTATTTTTTTATGTGTGTTACCTCATAACTTTTACTGGGCGTACCGATTTTTTCTTATTATATTTGAAAGCTGATGCTTATCGTACGGCCCCATATAAATTCAAGCAAGATTCTTCTAGTTATGCCTGTTTGTTGTTAACAGTATATCGCAAGATTTCCTCAGAAATTTCATTCTAATTGCACTTTTTACTGTGAACATGTACTTAAAACGAAGTAGGACTTATATGAAGTCGGTTAATACATTTTATAAAAAATTAAAATTATATTTATGTTGACTATTTTTATCAGGTGACCGTGTTATGCGTTGTAGCTGCCCTTTGCTCGGCGGCCCCCCAACAAAATAACCAAGATGTGCAGATCTTGCGTTTTGACAATGACGTTCAAGTCGATGGATACAGCTTTGCGTAAGTGCGATCTATTTTCTACAAGAACTGTTACTTCCCTTACAGGTAAATTGAGTTTTTTTCGTGAAATAAAATGACTCGACGTGCAAGTCGGGCAACTAGTATTTAGTGACACGCATCGCGTTTTAGTATTTTTAAGTTACTAAAAATTTCGAACAAACAAATGGGAACTTCCATCTGACATAAAAGGTTGTCAAACTCTTCTTTTATTGTAGTAGATAATTACACCCTAGTGTCATTATTAAAGAGTTATAAAAGGATGAAATAAAATTACTTTAAACAAATGTATAAAAGGTATTATTAGCTGAAGGTGTCAACAAAATAATTGTATATTTAGCATGCAACTGGCATCCAAAGTATTATATTAAAAAGGGCTAAGGTAAGTAAGCAAGGTAAGGTTACTAACGGTGATCGAACAAACAAAATGTTTAAACTGAGTTTCGAATTTAATAAAAGAAATAGCTCTCAAACCTTATAACATACCTCTATTATTAATATTATGATTTTGATCATATGAAATTATATTTTATACTATATATAACTCTTATTTAATGTTTTCGTCAACCTTAAGAAAATGACTCGAAGTTTAATAATTTTTAAAGCAATTTAACGAGCCCTAGTGTTTAAAACTCTCGGATTCAATGAAATCAAGACTAAAAAGTTTAGCTAAAATTTTCGAACAGGAGCAAATATTTTTGTTTGAAAATTTAAGTTTTAATGAGAAACGACATCTGAAAAATTAGAAAAAACAACATGATAACATATTTGCAATGTGTAAATACACAACAGGGTCAAGTGGCAGATCATGGTCTTACTAAACCTATAACAAGACTTGCATTTGCAACCGAACGTAAGAAATACATGAAGCAATCTACACAGATTTATATACACAGATGAGCGGTGTATATATTACTTATTTTGGGTGATATTATAAACTATATTAATCCTTAATTTACTTTTTTTGTTATTGAATTTATAAAGTGGAAGTGTTTGTGCTTCCGCGATTTGTCCGGTGAGTGAGAGCGTCCTTTCCCAACATTATACTTCCCTTTCCAGCCTTCCGCTTTCTTTTCTTGCCTCCCCTGAAAGGCGGGCAACGCATTTGCAAAACATTCGAAGTTGCAAAAGTTTATGAGCAACGGTTATCGTTTTCCGTCAGGTGAGCAGCTTGCTCGTTTGCCGGCCTACAGCATAAAAAACAAATGCAAAACTTAGTTTTTCTTAAACAAATTTACCGTTAATGTCGTTATCTAAAGATAAAATATTTCTAGAAATAGGTACAGGCCAATGATCACGACTGGTAATTAACATCTTTGGTGATGATCGAAGATTAAATAATTTCGACCGTTAAATAAATAATATTTTGCATGTTTACATAAAAACATGAATGTTGCTCAATGCGAGAAGCGTCAAACAACAACCGATGCTTACATCAGTAAACAGGCGGAAGGAAACGAATTATTTATCCCTTTTTCCTTACAGGTACGAAACAAGTGACGGCACGTCGCGACAGGAGGAGGGTAAACTGGACAACCCTCAGTCCGAGAACGCTGCACTAACTGTCACCGGACAATACGCATACATCGCTCCCGACGGCAAACACTACACCGTCACATTCACCGCCGGACCAAACGGATTCCAGCCAAAGACATCCCTCGGCCAGAGGAAGTAGGCAACACCACCTTCAGCAACGTGTATATATCCCCATTGATAAAAGCTGCCAGCAAACGTGAAAACCTTTTGCGAATTGTGAAATAATTTCGTCACAATCAAGCGTACGATCTCAGCAGTTTCTAAATAACATTAAGCATACAGAATCAAGGATTGCGGCATCTAAATTCTTGTGCCATAACGTACATTTTTGTATTTTTATATTGATGCTTTTACAAATAAACTATGTATAGACATCAGACTTTTTTTGCGTTTAAGTTATGTGGTTTATTGTCAACTTTATAGTGGAGAACGATCTGGATAATACAAAATTATACAAATTGTCTATTTCTTAGTTTGATGTAATCAAAGAAAATTATTTTTAAATGTTACTAGGTAATGTTAAACGTATCAGATATAGCCAAACTGGGCCATGGAAATCAAAATTTGTTTCGTTTACTAATTCCTAAGAAAAATTCAACTTAATGTGGATCTGAGCTCTATAATTATTTTTTTAGAATAAACTTACAAACATGAGCCATAAACATATGGCTATTTTTGATATCCAAGTAACAAAAATGTATAAACTGTTCTAACAGATAAAAACAATCGATTATGTCAAATCGCTACCATTAAACAAGAGCGGTATACCGAATACTGCATTGCAAATACTACAAATGTATCCTACATGAAAACCTTGCAGGTAAAAATAAGAAAGAAACATCAAACGCGATGCCTTATTTACGATAAAAGTTTACACTAATCACAATTAACACTTCAAATATATGACACAAGCCTATTTTATTAGACGAACAAGAAGAACTTTAAATTTGACTTTACTTAACTTGAATAACAGAATTTAATGATAAATACTTAAGGTAAACGTTTTAATTTATTCAAATAAATAATGGCAAGATCTAAAGGTAAATCGAATATAAGAAATAACTAATGCTGAATTGGTCAAGGACGTACAGCTCCTCTTGATTACAATCAGCATTATCAAACTTGATTTCAGCATAACACATAGATAGAAATAGAATTTTAATGAAGTATCCTACCAATCCAAGGTTTTTTAAAGTCACGTTCGTATACAGCAATGTGATAAATTGAGAATAATCCTCTCCTCAGCGGGGAGTGCTTTATGCTTATGTCTAACTAGTTATAAAACTATGCACGCAGTTTAACTATGCATGATAGTGAATGATAGTTAACTCTTAAAAAAACTAAACTAGTGGGCATAACATTACGTTTAATATAGTAATTTAAAAAATTATTATATAGACACCTCTTCGAATATGTTATTAAGAAAATTCTTGATATTGACATAAAATTTGTAAATGATTTATTAAATTTAATTTCGGTATGTGTTTTTATCGTTTTATATTGATTAAAACTAAGTTTTGTTGATGATCAATAACAAACAAATCAAAGATATGTACAGTACACAGCAATCAATGTCTTCTCCCTCCAACCTAAATATGTCGAAATTCAACGCCACTGTTGAACACAAAAAAGGCATCTTAAAGCGATTACTGTGCAATTCGAATCTAGTTAATATGTCAACTTTATACCACAAAGTAAGCAGGTTAATGGATGTCCAAAGCAATCGCCATTCGTAATTATACAACACTTGTAAAAAGAGGTTATTCACAATGCATAATTTATTTATTTTTAAGGGACCGTGACGAATGCGGAAGGACAAAGAAGCTTAAAAACTTTATCCAGCCAAACTACAATTATATCTGAATATTAAAATAAATAGTTCCTTCCAGACTAGCTCTATTATAAATCATATGTGTTTATCGGTGTGTACTACTGCTGTGTATAGTACAAATAGCCCTCCTATAACAAGGCATGTTATAACACGGTTTCGCTAAAACACAATTCATAAATTGGGGAAACCCTCCTAAAACACGACATCAGATAATACGGTTTCGCTCTAACACGATAAGAAGATTGCAAAAACTTTTGTACAGCAAAATGAGCAAAAATATTTTATTTTGCAAAATGTAAGTAATAAAAGAATATTTAAATATATTAAAAATTAAATATTAAAGACAAGAACTATACACATAGCTCTTGTCTTTAATACAGTTTTTTTTTAATAAAGTTTGTTTATGGTTTTATTATTATATTGAGGAAGTTCATGACATTTTAGTGAAAATCGACGAAACGGATTTGGTGGAAATGGCATCCTGAGGACACTGGTGAAGAATATGCACTAAATAATTTACCTTAATAAAGAAATGATTAAGGTCTAAGCTTAGCTGAAAATCTCGAGTATTTTTTCTTGAGTAGAGCACTCAAGAAAGCCGAAAACTCAAAGAAGACCAAAGTTCAAAAGGGAGACGCAAAGCTGTCTAACTCCAAACCGAAAATTTACAATGACCTGGTAAGAACCAGCAAGCACAGTACAATTACAGATTTTTTTAAGAAAGAACAAGATGCAAGAGCTTTAAATGAAGAAAAAATTCTGAAAGTGTAGGTGATATCATTCCACCGAAAAAACAATCTCGGCGGATTATACCGAGCAGTACCGAAGAAGAAAATTATTGAAATACTTTCATTTAATTTTTTTTTTTTGTTTTGTGCTTCAACACGGCATTTTCTAGGAACCCGTCTACCGTGTTATATGAGGGTTACCTGTATTTGCAGCAAAGAATGATATAGGTTATATCTATTCCATAAAAACTACAAAAAGGGGATAAATACCATGCAATCGGGTGAAGCCGTAAGCAAAGAATTTAATATATTTTTTGTTTTAAATCGTGAGAGATAGGCAGACACACGGTAAATTTACCTGATGTTTATTACCGTCCCCAATACATTCACAATATCCGTCTGCGGTTATTGATTATTGGGGATAACTGTTTTGGTAGTCTGTCAGTGAACACTGTTACACGTCTTCATACAAATTAACAATTGTGAACGCTTATGATTAATTGGAATTTTAGTTACTTTTTAGTGCTTTCATGTCTGTGAAAACTCATACAACACAGGGATGTAAATTTTTAGTGCAGGAGGCATTTTCTCTAAATAAAAATTAAAAGGTTGCTGTTAGATATAATTGAATTAAATTGTTTTGAGTTTGACTCTTGTCATATGCATCTACTACTCGTACATTACATCTAGCAGGTCCATTTTCTAAACAGTAAAATTACTTTAATAGTTGTAGATATGAAATATACAATTCCAAACGCACTCCACGTGAAATTTAATAACAAACCACTTTTCCAATAACAGTCGATACAATAACGCAATTCATTGAAGCTGTTAACAATATGCATTTATGTCTTAGTTTACGATTGAAGAAATAGGGGAAGCTAATAAAAGGCTAGGAGACATTAAAAGTTGCGGTCGCCACGATGTTGAAATTAAACAGCCACATTTGATGTGTTTTGCACTAGGCAATAGTACAACCAATCTCTATTACGTGTTAGGATTTAGTCCTGGTTTTTTTACTTTACGGATTTATTTTAATTTATATGACTTTGCTTACGTGGATTTTATATTTCTGCCATTTTCTCACTACTACTACACCTTTTGTACTACTTACACATTTGCCATGGGTGGGAATCGAATCCACGACCCGCTCAGCCGAATCCGCCGCAAACAACTGCACCAAACGGGCCATCAAAAATATTTTTAACTTTTTCTTTTAATAATGTAAACAAAAGCAATTCCTAGCGAAGTTTTAACCTGTTTTTGCGAAAACATCTTTTTTTTTCAACACTTAGCATTTGCTTATGGTAGACGTACACGACCCGCAGAGCGCCCATTAAAGTCATTTACACTTTAGGTGTAATACATTATACTAAGAAATTTCACACTGCAAGCACTCTCCGCGTGTTTCGTAAAACAAACTAAATGCCAGCACATATGTCGCGAGTCAATGGACGAAACTCCGCTTTCCGCAGTTGGCTCGCGGCATCTGCAACCTTCACGACGCAAAATCAATCTATTATCGTTTTATAAATAGCTCGCCAATTGCGACAGTAGTTTAAATGTCATAATAAGTTTTTTTTTTATACTGTGACATGTTTATGAATGTTACTAAATACATTGACAATTTATTTTATTACCAAGTAGCCTAATAGAAAAATCAACGTCGACGTCATGCATTGATTTTTTTTTTCACAAAACGCAAGTGATCGAGTGTTATAGCTAAGTTCCAAATAAATCTTATTAAATCAGGAGCAACACTCCACTATTTATTTGCTCTCTCTCTCTCTGAAACAGGAATTCATTTAACTCTTTTCAAATTAGGAATAACTAATTTATTCAAGCGAACGTGTCGTATATTTTAGTAGTAATAATATAAAACAGTTTAAAAAAATTATATATCTAATATATTCATTTTGGATTAGAAATATTTTAATGAAATCTATAAGATTGCTTGACATCATTGCCATTTCCAATTCATCAAGTCAGTTTAATCGTAGTACTATACAAAATAATAATTACCGTAAAACATTTAATTTGTTATTATTTTTTTCACGAATTTAAAGCGATAAACATATTTACCAAGAATAATAAATAAATATGTATTTAACACTTATCAAAACATAGAAATCTGGATAGCCTAACCAACAGCTCTGCTTAGAGTTAAGCTTAAAAGTAAATAATTACTTTAAAGGAAGGTTAAAATATAGCCGAAGACGAAAACGGCTGCAATGTCACACAGATATAAAGTAAATTACAATGCTCATGAACGCGGCCTTGCATATCAAACGATTGTCAACAACAATGTTCAAAGCTAATAGACTAATATTTTATAATAGACAAATGCGGAATGAAAGCATTGAAGAATAAACCGTATGAGACGAAATGTTTAAAAAATTCAATGGTTCTCTAATGATATATATTATCTTGATTTTTGATGGTGAAGATGATTGTGTAAAACAAATAACACTAATATTAATTATTCAAAGAATCTAAGAATGCTCATACGTACAACATATATTGCCAAAAAAATCTTTGTTTTTGTAATACTAAGTTTAGTTCTTCAGAGAGAATATTGCCATTTACAGTACAAAATTCCCACGAACAAAATTAAAAAAGCAAAAATGGAGGAATGAAGATCACGAGGTTGCTATGACATTTGAAAAAAATTTTGTTCACATTCCTATTTTTACTACCAAATTTTTATATATTAGAATTCAGAGGCTGAGGTTAATGATAAGAGGTCTTCTGGGGTCCCACTTGACGTGAGAGTTCCACAGGGATCCATCATAGGGCAGTTAGTCTTCCTCATCTTTTTGTTTCTAATATTCACCGTGTTTTTCACTGATTATTGCAAATGTATTAAATTTAAAAAAATTTCGGATGAATAATACGTTACAGAATATATGAATGCTGAGGCAACATCAGAATACCTCGAACTCTTAGGTTAAAAATATCCTGCTGTCCGTACAGATCTTTTTGAAAAATATATACTGTATTTATCTTAATGGTGGGGTAGTGGTACTACTACACTACTCCAAAATAGAATACCACAAGACAGAAATTACTGCGTTTTGAAAGTTGATGCCTTGTAAATAGCGGTTTCAAGTCACAACGTGAAACACAATTTTATTCCATTTCTGAATTCACAGATCTCAAGTTTAAATTTTATTATAAAATTGAACTTTTTTTTAATAAATTTATGCTCACGTTTTAAAATATTCATTGCGACGAGAGAAATTTATGTAAATTTATTTGCCTTATCTTTACTTAACTGTGATTTGCAATTCAACAAAAATATTCTGTCTTAGGCAATGTAACGTCACAGCAAAACTTTATAATACAAAAATTGCAAATAGATTATGACAGGCACTTAAAAAAAATTACAATTCGTGTTCATTTTGTAATTTTATCAAATAGTTTTCCTGGTTTTGAATAATTGATATTTGTACATAATATAGAAAATAACATACTTGTTTTTTTTTTTTTTAAAAAGAAGGACACTGTGCATCTGAGTGCTTTTTTCTTATCAAAACGAAAAAAAAATTACTAAGTTCGGATTTTACAGATCAAGAACGGAAGACAAAGAAAGGACAGTGATGGTGCTTGTCGACTTTCTGTTCGTGCTTTTAGCACAGTCGATCACGACATCCTTGTCACATTTTTCAGTTGTCGGTCTATATAACCGACCTATGTAGTCTCGCGTTCGGCAAGACTCTTTTAAAAGCTTCGTCTATGATTTTTTTCTAAAGATTTTATTTAAGTCTTCGTTAAGTTTTCTATTTTTATTAAAGTGACGTAACAAATGTTATCTTTATTTTTTCTGCTATTGTGTATGAACCTAAATAAATAATATATAATTGTATTTATGTACTTATTCAATTTATATTTAATGTTTGTGGTAAATATGTAGCACTTACCGCAATTTTATCTCCACGCCACGGGTTGACTGGGAGAGAATGCTTGAGGCAACTTTAAGTACGCCTTTGAATAATTAATTGCAATAATTAATAATAATTATAATAACATAATAAGTAAATAAATGAAAAATATAGCTTAGATATAGCTTATTCTTAAAATAAAACTATATCCAATTTTATAAGAAAAGGAGCCTTCAATATACAAACACTAATAAAAAATATAAATAAATATCACTTAAAGTGCTTGCCGTGGTCGCAAACCATCCGCAGATCACAGACATATCCAAAACATGCCTATTACATCTTTTAATTCCAACATGAGAGCAATAATGGCAATACATTAGGATTTTCAAACGGGTGACATTAAATTACATTCCTTAAAGGATTTAATCGA
This sequence comes from Eurytides lysithous rurik, assembly GCA_018247575.1. Classification (NCBI taxonomy): domain Eukaryota; kingdom Metazoa; phylum Arthropoda; class Insecta; order Lepidoptera; family Papilionidae; genus Eurytides; species Eurytides lysithous. Next base: position 11,001 of record DWHO01001186.1, read on the forward strand.
GCTATAAATAACGTACAAACGTGATGACACAGCCAATGTCGTGACCGACTCCCAGTTCCTGAATCGTATAGATTCCTGCACATCTCGATTGAACACAAGTAAACAAACGAAATAAATCAAGCTATATTTGCAATCACCGTGCAAATGTTTATCTATGTAATTTCATTATTCATCAGAACTGTAACTACATTATCCAAGTCCTTGGTAAAAGGATGTAACACGTACGGTTTAGTGATTTAAACGCCGAAAATAGAAATATATTTGCAGTTTCATGAAATGCTGATTTGCGCATTAAACCTATGAAGAACGTAAACAATTATTACGCCACGTTATATATTATTTATTTTAAAGATCGGATTTATTCCATACAATATTGTATCTTTAGTTCCACCGAAGTACTTATTTATAATCTCTCCAGGATTTTATTACAGCATTGCGGGATGTTTCAGAGAATTAAAAAAAACATTACCTACCCTAAAAGAACAGCTTGCGTTATACTACTTTCGTATTTACGATCTTTTAATAAGTCTTTAAGTGACACAAAACTAAAGCATGATAATTGTATTTAAGTTCAACTTAATGTTCTATTCGGTTTTATTCTGTTACACACATTTCCAATGATGGCCAATAATTTTTCTTTTAGTAATACTACAGAAACTCAAAATATTCAGCATTTTAATACGAAAATCGGTTAAAAGTCATCATTTTAATTGTATCACTGTTAGCATTTGCGGATCATGGTTTAAAGTGTTTTCTTATAATTAGTATCAATTTACAAGTACTATAATTAAATATTACAACAAAAAGGTAGATTTCAATATGTTAAAATTACAGTTGACTTAATTATGAAGTATAATTAATACCTCTGACGTTTAAAATGAACTGCTTCAAGCACTTAAAAAAACACGTACTCGTACACTTCCATTATTTTGGTTACTTTTATAAAAGTTAACGCGATCTCGAGGTCTCGAGTAACTGCTTATAAATACATAGGCTATGACGCACCACGACACCACACCTAGCATCCTCATAACGAGCTTCCCTAACAAAATTAAATCAATGTCAAACATGTATCTTAAAATAATTTTCAGCAGATACATTATAGGGTTCTGCCGAAAAATTCGTTCAAATCGCATCTTACGTTGTTTGAATACATCGGCGAAAGTATCTCAGCCTTCTATGAGGTTACCGTACAAGGGCCAGAAAGAAATGCTCAGGACTGAGCGGAAAACCAGGAACCAGCGCCTTAAGGTGTGAATTTTTGGGACAGGCGTGGTGGTTGAAGGGGAAGGGGTGAGCCACCGGCCACTTCGCTCACTGGACAAAACGCGAAACCACAAACACTTCCACTACACGCCGATTTTCTGTGAGGTCGTAGTACTTACCCGGTTTAGCCGGCCCATTCAGTAACAGCGGGAACTGCGTGGCTCTAATACCGCAAGAGCTCATTCTGCTCGCACTTTCATTTTGATTCTAAATTCCCGACTTTAGAATCAAATTGAATAATTTACTATGATCCGAATTCAAATATATTTTAAACGCAATATAATTCGGATAATGTAAAAAGTTTATCACTTCTTACTTACCTCAACTCAAATTCTAGACCTTGATAGTCGCGGTAATTGTTAAACAAATACACAACACTACACACTGACCTTTATCAATTAGTTAGTGTAAAATGTTCGATTGAATTGCCAAGAACAGATGCGGTCCGCGGAAATCGGTACACGGTACACGGTACAGTAGGAATGACGATATTCAACACTTCCGTATATGTTTGTTAATACTTATTAAGTTATAATCCGATGATAAAACGGACGATTATTATTTTATGTGTCGATTGTGTTTGAAGATAATAAACATGTGCCTTTTGGATAATAAAGTAGCTTTAACGTTCATAATGGTACATAAAAATCCTGTTTTTATCTTTTTATTAAAACTTAAGACAAAACTTTTGGCGGATGAGTCTTAAATTGTTATAAGAATTTTAATAAGCACATTATTTTAATATGATAATCTTATTTAATTTTTTCAACGAAACTAAATAATCCAGCGATAAACACATTTTCCTATAATGTTATGTCTCGATTTTTTTTGTAGCGTACTTTGAGAACCAAAATCAGGCCTTTTTCATGTTCGGTTCGGTAAGTGGTAAAGTCCGCGTGGGGTGATAGCCCTGCATTTCCAGTTACTCTACCGTAATGAAATAACGTATAAGCACTGCTGTGTTCTGGTTTGAAACTACACACAAGCCTCAGCTTGCTCGTCTCGTCTCTTTATCTCCTTAATGAGATTTTTGATCCTGGCAATTCTTAAACATAAACAAGTACAGGAAATTTCACTCTAATACAAAAAACAATCACATCGAACTCGATTCAAAAATGTGCATCGTATTGACAAGTATATAGCACACTCAATATTTGTCGTCTTAAATGATTGTATGCATATTTACTTTCCAAGTAATGTCATACTGCCCACCTGAATGTTTAATTTCCATATGTATGTCTATGTATCCGGTAACATTCGTTAGAACAACTAATGCCCCCGAAAGAGTTTTTAAATGCTCTAGCAGTTGTGATTTTTAGCAAGTGAATAAGTTTTGATAAAAGACAATGATCTATAAACTTTAAAACGCAAATACCAAATCTTTTTTTCGTATTACGATCGCTTATCCATTTTAGACTTCTTTTAACACGTACAGTGTTAATAAGATAACAGTATTTCAGTAATTTAAAAAGTCTTATACTTCCACCATATGAAGTATTAATATTAGTTCAAAAAGGTTTAGAGTTTTGAATGTTTGTTTTTTCACTTCCACATGAAACAAAATTTAGAAGTTTTCGGGAAGATCTGTAACGACTCAATACTTATATTTATATTGTTGATCATATTATACGTCCATTTAGAGACGACTTATGTATATTACATCAGTACTACATAGTTTGCAAAAATATGCTTGGTTAATAAACAAGATGTTATGGCAAAGATTACCTAAACTCAATTAAATATACATGATGAAAAATTGTAATTGTTTATTTATGTAAAAAAAAATTATAATAAATTTTATTTATTATTTATTTATTACTCATGGCGTACTCTCCCGGTAAACCTCGTATTTTAGTGGTTAGGTAGTAAGTACTTACTACTACTAGTAGGAAACCTTTAAATTAAGACGAAAAAACAAACTTTTATTTTATTAATATCACTGATACAAGCAACAATTATTTTTTTTTCTTAAATGCTTATTCTGAGAAACCTAACACTAGCTATATATAGCTAGTGCTAGGTTGATAAACATACTATCCATATAGATAAACATCAAAAGTTCGATAAAAATATAAAAAAAACTTAATAAACTATAGACATATTACAGTAAGATTTTTTTTACTTTCTTATTAGCGTATAATTAGTTTTTAAATAGGTGTAATTATTATTTTTTTATTCCTAACTTAATATTGGCCTTATAACTGAATCATATAACATAAATAATATAGGTAAAACAATGAGACCTGAAAGTTGGCACAAAAAAGAAATTGTCTCTCAGAGACATCACATTTTATATAATAGTACAAATATTGGTTATTTACATTATATGATTTTATTTTTTGTAAACTTCATTTTAATGTTATCGTCAACCTCGAATAGCATATTAAATTTTAATCACTAAAAATTTGAAAAATTTGGGTCTTTCATGCTAATATATAATATATATAATGTATACTTTTATACGACTACTATTTTGAAATTTTAAGCTTAAATGAACGCAACGAAAGTCTTTGCCTAAATGTAACAGCGAATTTAAATGCATTCCTTTGGAGTTTGGACAAGGTACAATATAATTTTAAATTTATAAACATCGTAATATTTTACTTGAAGAGAATGTTTATTCTTATACTATAAACTACTAAGCAGATTTTGATAAAACTTGCAAATTATTAGCGAAGATAAAAAGATTCTGCTACAGACAGGCACACAGAAAACTATTGACACATGTGAATTATGTGCAATTCAGATAAAATTATAATAGTGTATAAAAAACATATACGAATCGAATTTAGTTCAAGTTTGTAAAAATATATTTAACGGACGACTGATTTTGGTTAAGAAAGAGAAGTGGTCCACATGAAAAAAAAACTATTTAGAAGAAGATGTAATACTATAAGTAATTACTTAATTTACGAAATTTTAAGGAGATACGAATTAATACTACACGAACATTTTAAAATTTGTTAGTAATTACCTATACCTGTCAAGCCTTTAGTAAAAGCAATCGAATATTGTGTCCTCGAGTAAAATCTTATGCAGGCACAGTTTTCTGGTAGCCCGCCCTCTTGTTTTAAGATCTCATCTATGAAGTCATGTTTCGGACGTATTAATAAATTACGTGAAGCAAAGAATCGGCACAGTATCGCGCGAACTCTTGCGCCAGAGACCGCACTTTAAGCCACGCCTTCATGCAGGCCTATATACGGTAAGTTATATAACGTAATTTCTGAATTATATGTACTAGTCAACAATATCGATAATATAGTATTAAAATTGTAAACAAACATTCGTAGTATTCGTTAGATAAAAAATCAGTTAGTAACCAAAGAAATTAACACTAAAGATATTTGAATTTGAGATTTTTTTTTATTAGCATTAGTGTTGTTTATGTTAAAGTGCATATTTACAATAGCTTAAAAAGCTTTTATTCATTTTAAATTTATTCAAATTCTTATCCAATTATGTATGCATTCACTTTTGGTAGTTCTTCACTTGTGTTCAAGTATTTACAAGTGATTAATGTATTGCTAGTGAATACTAAATTCCACTGACTATCTAACTGTATTGAACAGGTGTATCAGTCAAGTGTTAAGATGTTTTTATATTTTGTATTGTCTGCGATAAGCCTTGAATACAAATTTTAAGACGAAGCTACTGACTTAGTAACCTATTACGGTGTGTGTTTCTTTTAAACTTAGTAACGTTTTCACGTTTTTATGATTATTCGCTACAACAACTTTTCTTAATTACTTAAATATTAAACCGTATACTAAAATCACGACAAATAGTAAATAATGAAATGTTGACTGGCCCGTTGGTGTAGTAGTTAGTGCTCCTGACTACAAAACCAAAGGTCGTTGGTTCGATTCCCACCCAGGACAAAATATTTGTGCGATGACCATAGGTATTTGTACTGGGTCTGGGTGATAATTATCTATACAAGTATATATTTAAAAGTATATAAGTATGTATATCAGTTGTCTGATTACCATAGTACAGGCTCT
>DWHO01001187.1:0-16267 GCA_018247575.1 Eurytides lysithous rurik
TTACATAATGGTTTGGAGCCAAATACAATTTTTAAAATCCTACATACGCTTGGTATTAGTCAAATGTTTGTGTACCGGGCTATTAATAGGTACAACGAAACCTTCTCTGTTTGTGACAGAAAAAGATCTGGCCATCCACCTATTGTTCGTACGAAAAAGGCGATCAAAACAGAGAGGGAAATAATTCGAAGAAATCCTGTCCGAAAGCAAAAGGTTTTATCTCGGGAGATAAAGATAGCACCGAGAACCATGTCGCGTATTTCAAAAGATGACATGCAGCCTATAAGAGACGCACTGGTAATTTCCTAACTGATAATTTAAAAAGAAGTAGGTTTGAAAGGGTTTAGGGAGGTTTAAGTAAAATCAAAACAACCACTTAAGCGGTACGCAAAGGAAGGTCACAGAAAAAAATTGTTTATGATGAGATTTTTTTTTACAATTGAGCAATATTTTAATAATTTTATTTATGCTGAAAACTCTGAAGAAACTTCCCAATTAGTCAACAGAGCTGACTAATTGGGAGAGGTTTGGTTAGCTATGAAGGAGTAACTGAGCCATATTTTTGTGAAAAAGGTATCAAAATATCGGCACAGTGATTTCTTCCAGATATTTCCATTTCGTGTAAAACATTGGAAAATCGTTTCAATAACAACGTAACGTGAACACTTGAAGCACTTGAAATAACACAAGGTTGAACGAAAGTTTCCTTGCAAAACAATGACGCACAAAAAATCCATATTGGGAGTTGATTGCGAGATCATTTCGTTAAATTGTTACGTTTTCATTTGAACATGAACAAAACAGAAGACGCAAAAAAACTCACTCCAAGTTTTCTTACGCATTCGTAGGCTAAAGCCTTTACAAAACGTGCGACCTAAAAAGGTTCTCAGAAAATAAAGAATTTTCAGAAATTTTTTTTATTGAAACATGTTGTTTATTCTATCGTTTTGTACTCAATGGTTTGGTTGTTTCAGGCATAATTTTTTATAAAAAAAATGTTCAATCACGATAAAACGTGCATTGATTTCATTGTTTACGTAGAATCTTAAATAAAACAAAAAAAAATGACATTGCACTATACAATTGAATACAAACGCTTAAAATAAATCAAATTAAAGTATTTTTGTTTTAAATTTATTACAACTTATATATTGTGACAATTTTTGCATTAGCAATAAGATGACTATTTTTTTTAACTACAAACGCAAACAAATACAAGTAGTATAATGCCCGTGTTCACTTTGATTAATTCAGCTGTCTGCTTGTTTTTCACCTGCACATCCCAAAATCAATTCACGTTTATTAATGGATGCATTAATATAATCCTGTAAATCAGATTATCCGCTGTACGGACAACAATTCAGGAATAATTATCACCCCGGGATGCACACGCATGGGACTATGGGGTGGAGTGAAAATTGTAGGCACAACGAAGCAAGAGTCATGATTATTATCTAGCCAACATCACTAGTCCTCAATTAAGCCGTTAATTGAATGTCCGTTACGTTAATTATAAATTTTGCCTCGACGGAGGAACGGTCACAGATTATATAAAATTTTATACTATGAATTTTAATATACAACGTCGCAGTCACTATTTTGCATATATAACTCAATTTTATTTTCGACTCTAAAGTTTATTGTTATATAAGTTGCATAACAATTATCCATTGCGACAGTTATTTTCGTTATCATTTTGATTACTAAAATTTGTTGCTTGATTGTACAAAACCCTATAGTTATTTCTGCTTTTCCAGTTTTAAAGTTTTTTAGTTTTATTAAAAGAGAAAAACAGGTGTACTAGTCTCTTATAATAATACACATGCCATAATATAGTCCTAGTTACGCATTAATCTCAAGACCACTTACAGGACAAAAGTTGCGCTCTTAATAGAAGTTCTACCTACTCCAAACTAAAATCACGTTACCTGTCGAAATTAATTTGGATTGTGCTTGACTTTGTATAATAAACCTTATTTCAATAAATTGCATCACAGATCCACGCAGTCGTAGTAGATTTCTTAGACATAACTATATCAAGTCACGCACACGTTTTACTTCATTTAGTTCTCATTCTAAAAGGCGATAGTAGTGAAATTAGCTGAAATTACTGAAAGTACTTTAAACGCCCCATCCCTTCTAATAGAACAATGGAAGTAAATGCATTTCGACAATGTTACTATATTGAATGAGGTCCATCCCTTCCGAATTAAAATGCAGATTCAGTGGTTCATATGTTCATCAAATTAAAATCATTAAAGGGTACGTTTGAAAGATATGCAATGTCTTTATTAAAGTAGATGGGGATTTATGCTTATTTATAACTTCAATATTGTGTTCTCGTGTTAGTTAGCTGGATCCAGATCCATAAGACAGGGAACAATGTTGCAATATATCATGAGCCGTATAACTCTGAGTCCGGACGCTTTCTTTTAATTCAATATACACGAACAAACTGAGTTAAAATCCGTGTGCCGGCACCAATAAATTAGATAATTTGTAATTAGACATTTTATGTGCTATTTTGAAAATTTTATCTTGTTCCCAACAGTAATGGAAAGCATCGTAAAGAAATCTGCATATATATGAAAAGATTTTCTTACAAAAAAGAAAAAAAACTACATTCTTCGTTTATTGTCAATGGATCGAATCTATCACATATTTATATTAAACAAAACATTGTAGAGATAGTTTGCCTTCGAGCGCAGCGACATGCTCAAATCGCGGTCACTATTTTTGTTATATACACGCATATCTTCATTTGGGATCCTGTAGCACGTGGGACCTATACAACTGACAGAAACTTAGCATTTCCACGGGTTTGGTGATCCAATGAAGCTATATAGAGCCGCATACACTTTAAGCATCGTCAGTTTACGTAACATATTTTTGTATTACTATTTGTTAGGATATATTGACTGACTATTGAATCATACCGTAGCATAATTTAATTTAATGGTGATTTATTTTACTTGCAAGAATCTAATACAACTTCTGAATAGTCTGTGTACGCAAATCACACTCACGTAATGGCAAGACAGTATGACATCGAATAATAGTATTTATATCCTCAACATCTTTTTATTTTATTTTTATTATAATGATGTTTTTACTTTTAGCCTATGCGGCTCTATAAAGCTTCATCGGGCACCGCACCCGTGGGAATACTCGTTACCACGAGTTGAGAACATCTTATCTTTAAATTGTTATACATAATTCACGTATTATCGGAATAAGTGTTTCACCGGCGTATTTTTTAATTAGTAATTTCCTAATATCGAGATTTATTATATTATCTTACTGATTGTAAGTATAAGAAGTACATATGCGAATGACCATGAATCACCATATTCACGATTAAAACAAATTTGACGACTATAACCATTCACTAATTAAGTTTTCTATAGACAGCGGTTCAGACCGAGGTCCGATCTTCCGAGGGACCCTTAAACCGTGTTAACCTTCCCCCTCAGTTTCATCTTAAATTAAGGTTAAATATTTATGATATTGATGTATTTTTTTATATGCTTGAAAAAGTCAAAAATGAAAAAAAATCTTCGATTTTGACTTTCTAGATTTTGGTTTTTTTTTTAATACAAGTATAAAATTTTTATACCTCAACTAGAAAATCGTTACCACTGTCTGTGAATATGGAGGCCTTTATTGTCATCTGTCAAGTCACTTGTCAACTCCTTTTATTGCTCGAGGTAGTGCTGTTGCAAAAATAAGCAAATAAATTTTCTTAGAAGAATTTCTTGTCGTTTTTGCTTATTGACAATATTAAAAAATCGCGATATAATTGGTTCGTTGTGAAATTGTGACTCTTATATTATAAAGACTTAAATAGAGTTGCTGCTATTAAATTAATATTATTAAGGAACAATTTCCAGATATCAAAAATGACTACCGCTCCGAGTGGTATGCATAATTTCAAAGTGGTTTTGTTAGGCGAGGGTTGTGTGGGGAAAACATCGCTGTTGCTTCGTTATATCGAAGATAAATTCAACGATAAACATCTAACTACGCTTCAGGTATAATAGAAAATCCTTGCGTCACGTTAACATTATATACTAACATCACGTACATATTAGCACAGTGAAAACCAGTTAAATAATAATTTTGCATAACTATGGGCTTAAGCAAAACTCATATATCTGTTGCTTCTTACATATACATCACAGACATTTTGATTGCAATTCAATGCAATTGCAATGCAATGATGCAATTCTTCAGACTTGAAGATATATTTTTGCTTAATACATTACTGGTTGTTTCTTTTCTGCAATGTCTAACAACTGCAGCAGAGTTGAATATATATTTAAAAAGAAGCCAATGATAAACTTTTAAATATTGAAAAATTATTTCCATATTTTTAGCACTATTATACTATATATATGATAATACATTGGGATTATATACAAATAATGTATTTATTGATCTATATTAATTAATTTCAGTAATGGATAATCAGTCAATTTACATATCTGACAAAATGAACATTACATATTAAATATTTCAAACACTCTCCACAAACAACTCTGCAATATCTTGCTGGAAAATTTTTTGTTGTAATTAGTCTATTTTACATATTTTATCTAATACTTTGAATCATATAAAGGCATCAACCTGAGTTGATAATGCATACTTTTTGTGTAACCTATGTTTCTTACAGGCAACTATGATAATGCATTAATGACTAGTATATTCACCTTGAAAAAAGAATTAGTATTTATTTATTTACAATATCTAGATATTGTACCTAAATAAATACTTTTTCTTAAGTTTTTTCTCCCTTGAACCTATATATATTATTCCCAGATTCAATTTGAAGTCAACACACATCCTAATATTTTTAGTTACAAGTTGTTTATGGATTTGTTATAAAGTTTTTTTTTTCATTAAGTGTTCTACCTCAGCATAAGGTCCACAATCTCACACAATTGACAAATCAGTTGAAACTATTGCTCATTGTCCATAATTCCTTTAGGACATTGCACTTGTCAAATAATAAAAAAAAAACAATTTTACAAAAGTAAAGGAACTGCTCTTAAAAACATAATAATCCTCAAATTATAACTGTCCCTGTGGTGTTTTTGAAGACACAAGAGAAGAAATAAAAGTGGGGAATTATGCCATATATATATATATCTGCTTAAGTAACACACCATATCTTTTTTTGAGAGATAATTAAAACAGAAGTGAGTAACTAAACTTATAATAGCCTTTCACAAAATTGTAAGAGATAACCATCATGCAGGGTTCTTATAACATCAGAGACATCTATATTACTCATTGGACATAATGCAAAACAACACATAGTATGTCCCCTGACCATATGAGCCGTTGTAGCTCAGTTTCTGGGCACTCGCTTTTAATTCAATGTACTGGGGCAACCTGAGTTCAAATTCCAGTGCCAATGAATTTGTTAATGTATAATTACAAATTTTAAGTGCGGATTTACCACATCATCATGAGGAAACCTACATATTTAAGAAACAATAAAAGAAAAAGATTCTTAAATATGTGAAGTCCGCCAATCTGCAGTGGGGCCATGAGGCGATCGGTGCCCTTATACCCTCTATATAGAGGAGGCCTGTGCCCAGCTGTGGGTCATGTATAGGTCTTACTTTACTTTTACTTCCCCAGACATGCTGGTCTGTTCATGTCAATGCTTAACTATCTAATGTTTATTACACTTATGTAATTATATAAGGACATCTCTATTAATAATTTTACCATCTTACTAGTTATTTTAATGATTTACTTATTCAGTGCTCTGCTCACACACATATAATCAGATTAACAATTGTAATTATGACAGTATGTCTTTAAAAATAAAAAAACATTCCAAGGGCTTCCTGTCAAGTTCATGTCTATTTTACCCGATTATATGTTATTCTTACCTTGACCTTGGCTACTTTATATATAGTCATACTAATACTTTATGGCAAGCATAAATACTCGCAGTTTTACCTACTTTGTTTAATATATATTTCTAGTTAACTTTGTCAGCTTAAAAGATGGTTAAGAAAATTTCTCAGTCAAATTATTGCATGCATTGTGAATCAACGATAACAGGATGCATCTTGTTTATAGTGAACTACCGGTTAATCTAAATCATGCACATACAGTGTTGAACATTTCATACAAAGTACATTGTTATTGCTAGACAACCTACTTTAGTACTTTTCATACGTAATCCCTTGTTAGGCAGAGTTTTGGCTTAAAATTATCATTTAGAATGTCCTATAACTCAGTGCTCAAGTACTTTATGTTAACATACACAACTTGTTAGTCTCCTACAATTTTTATTTACCAGTGTTCATTCTTCATAAGATCAAATACATGAGAATTTTTACCTATTATCCACACTAAATGGTTTTAATTATCTTAGAAAAAAGTTGTCTTTTCGCAAAATTAGGTAGACCAGCGTTTCCTAACATTTTTCGGTCCACGGACCCCTAGAAAATCACGCATAAGTTCAAGGACGCCCCCTTTAAAAAAAACACGAATCAATTTCAGACAATTTGTTTTGGTTCTACGAAAAAACATTTTTTTATAAATATTAAAAATAGCGTATTTACTCGGATTCCGCATGCTAACGCACGCTTGCCATGCTAAGTTAGAGTAGCAGTTGCGAGACATGCTGGCATTTATTTACTAAGTTAAATCTTCATAGACGGCGGACCCCCATTAATATACACCCGGACCCACAGGGGTCCACAGACCACAGGTTATTGATTAACAATAATCAATAAATTCCAGTATTAAAACATACAAAATGAACTGGTAAACTTGACTGTGAGCATAGCTGTAACAATATGTGAATTCCTATTTAAAAATTCCGTTAAGAGAAATGTATATTTTTAATTAAAATAAAATATTCTGTTTTTTTTGTTGTAGGCTACATTCCTAAACAAGAAATTGAATATAAATGGCAAGAGGATCAACTTGTCAATCTGGGATACGGCCGGGCAAGAGAAATTTCATGCCCTTGGGCCAATATATTACCGGAATTCCAATGGTGCCATTCTAGTGTATGACATCACAGATGAGGAATCTTTTGGCAAAGTGAGTAAATTGCTACTTTCCCTGTCCAAAATTTCTCTTATGCATGAAGACAACTGTTAAAAATATATATCATATAAGTCAAATTTTAATTTTTTTTCGTTTGCCCATACTTTTTTAATGGGTAAGAGACGGTAATAATTATTATAAGTAATGTTATACATTTTTAGTAATGGCCAAATTACTCATATCTAAGAATATTTAAAAAAATAGTAAATAAGTAGCATGATTATTAGTGAGTAAGTGTATCGCTTCCACTTTGTTTTTTACTAAGATCTACATTATCTTATCTTCCTTCAACTTCTCTTGTTTCCTTGTAAATTGCTTATTGCTAAATATGCTATTGAACTATGCATATGCACAGTTTTATAGTGAATTTATTTAAAACATGTCAATATTCTCGAATAATATAATAAGAATTAGAAGGATAAGATTAAAAATATCATATAAATATTCCAATTTCACTTATATTTCTCTAGATATGGCAACATATCTAGACATTTTCTTTGGTAAGTTTACATTACATTGTTCTTTAAAATAAGTGTCAATAAAATTTCTTGACATCTTGATTTCGATGGTTGTTTTACTACACTTAAAAATGGTATAGAGTAAAAAGTAAATTAATATAATAGTCAGCGCTAAACATTTTTTTAATTATACCACAAATGGTCAGCCCATCACTGACCATCATTAATAACCTAACTTAACCAAAACTTTATATCAATAGTTCTCTGGATGCAAGACATATCATTATTATACTTATTATCATACTTAATACTTGTTTAATGAAAATAACGATTACAGAAAAAAAAATCACAGTAAATGACCTGAAGAAAATTTGTCAAATAGCCCTTACTATTTATGTCAATTTTTAGATTAGAATTGTCCTTATGTCGTTAAATTTGAATGATCTTGAAATAACGTCATCAAATATAACTATATTTTTTTTAGGTTAAAAACTGGGTGAAGGAATTGAAGAAAATGCTTGGGTCTGATATTGTCCTAATCATCGCCGGCAACAAAATTGATTTGGAACATGAGAGGACAGTACCTCTGGAAGAGGCTGAAAGGTTTGTTGTGTCTTCTATAATGTTTTAAATGTCCTGTGCGTGCCTGTTATGCCAATTAACCAATTATATTATGCATAAAGAGTGTCTGGGGTAACTGCCAATTAGCGAATATTAATAAATCTTTAAGGTTAAGAATGATCTCCCTACCGATTCCGGACACGGCCGCCGATCTACAATAGATTATCCAACTACGTAGAATATGTTATAGCGCACAAGCGTTTACGCAGACACAGGTGCACTCACTCTTCCCTTACTTTCGTAGCCCGGTGGCACGGATAACCGACCCGATCGGAGAGCGATCAGACGCAGAGACGGTGACAATAAACCGACCTCTTAATAACGGCTCCTCCAAGCCACCACTAGATAGCACCACAAGAAGCCGATACCGATTTTTTTGTCGTCCATCCGACGCACGGATCATCTTACTTTTCAGGCAATCGGGTGATCAGTCAGTAATGCCCTAACGACTAAGAACAACCACATAAAGTAATCGCCCACCGCGGGATTCGAACCCACGATTTGTTATGCGTTTAAGTCGGTATGCATTGATGGTAAATTAATTTGATATAAGGAGCATTTCCAACTATTTTTACGTGCCACTTGTGGATTTGATTTTTTTTCGATTTCGATTCCCCAACACCTGAAATGAGAATTTGTGTGAAATAATTGTTCCGAGTGGGGTTGTACTTTTTTACGTAATTTCATGGTTGCGAGAACCACACTGATACACGGATATCATCCCCTAATTAAGGCGCCTCCTTTTAAAAATCTAAAAAATTAAGATAAAAAATGACTTCCAATGCCTGCGTATTTCTAAACAGTAATAATAAGTCGCTCTGTAATCTAATTTTCGAGAGCATCGCATTAGTTGTGTTTCAAACTTTCCGTGTCTTTATGTTTACGTAAGTGTATGAGTTTACATATAAGTTTGATGCGTTTGTTTGTGTGTCTGTTTGTAGCGTCGTAGCTCTTAAACGAATGTACCGATTTTGATGCCGTTCCCTTTGTTAGAATGCTAGCGTGATAAAAATGAATTTAACTATAACTTACTAAGATCTTGTTCGACCTTTTGATGACCATTGACTCATTTCCTACTTTTTTTGTTTTTCGTGTTTTTTCTTCGTTTTCTTTTTTTTATTCGATTTTAAAAATAAAAAACATAATAACAGCAAATTTTCACCCATGAAATGCTTAGCGTTCGTTTTTAATTAAAATATCTTTATTTGCTTTATAGACGGATAAAAATTATAGACTGACTAAATAAATAAATGTATAACTCGATAAAAATTATATAAACATTTTGTGCCTTTTATACTATTATTTGTTCTCGAATAATTTAGCGTTTATTGTATGATGTTTATTGTATTCTGAATATACTTATTATGTAATGTGTTGTATGTTGAGTTGATTAAAAGATTATTATTATTTTCAATTGATGTAGTGTTCATTGTGTTTGAATGTACCTTATACACTACCGGTCAAATGTTAGAGACCACTATAAAAAAATAAAAAAAAATCCTAAAAGTTAACATGTTTTAAAGTTTATGGAAAACAGATTTTATTTTCATGTTACATAAATGATTTAGAATTTAAAAATACTTGAAGTCTTGACGAATACAATGTTCGAAAGAAAACACACACAAGAGAGTTTGTACAGATTTTTCAACAAAATATCCTCCTTTGCATTTTGTTGTTGTTACCAATCTTGGCATGCAAGCAATTAATTTATTTACAGTCTCTTGTGAGATGTTTCCCCAGCTTTCTTCTAATGCATTCCACATTGCGTGAAGAAGGCCATTATTCCCGAACGTATCGGTCGAGCTCTTCCCACAAAAGCTCTATAGGGTTAAGATCGGGGCTTTGGGGTGGGCCATGTTATGTCTTCCAACACTTTTCCGACTGTTTCTCATCTAAATAGTCCCTACATAATTTTGAACTTTAGAACATTATCTTCCAAACCCAAACCATAACAGGACTACACGCTGTGGCATTATCTTTTCTTCGGCAGAATGTTGGACGGAAATCTGCTTGAACCGAATATTTCAAATTTAGATTTGGCGCTCCAAAGTACTTTTTCGAAATCTTCGGTCCAGTCTCGATGGGCTAAGACCATTTTCTTAGTCTGCGGTTTTTAAGCGGGTTTCGAACAGCAACGCATCCAAAAAATTAGCGTCTCGCAATCGTCTTTTCACCGTAGACACTGATTTCTATCCGGAGATTTGTTTTCACACAAATTGGGCTGGGGCTACTACTACAGTAAATTTGTCTTCACCAGTTTGTTTATACCGCACAATACTGCAATGAACACAAGTCTTCGATGACATGAGTTGAGGTGCAATCTCACGTTCGGATTTGCCTTCATTATAGAGAACAACGATGGCAGATCGATTTTAGGAAAGTCTTGATTAGGAATCACAAAATCAGACTAATTGCGTATATTCGTAGATAGCCATGAAAAAATACCAGATTAAAATATTTTTTTTTACGAAAGAAAGAATTTAGAAGTGTCAGCTGCGGTAATGAGGTAATATAACTCAAAATTTTACAGTCGATTATCGGACTAGCTCTTCCTCGCCTTACGTTGAAGATTGGAAACAGTGTTTGTTTATTGCCCTTTCCTTGGCTTACATAAGCTTTTAGGCATTCATTATAAACAATAGAATATGCAGGTGTGCAGGTTACTTTTTATCACCAATATTTTGCAAAATATTTACTAATAACAAAAGTCTTTCTTATTAGTGGTCTCAAACTTTTGACCGGCAGTGTATTTAATGTTTCATGTGTTGAGTTGATTAAAAGGTTGTTATTATTATTATTATTTTGCAGCTACTCTGAGATGGTAGGCGCTAAGCACTGTTACACGTCCGCCAAGCTGAACCAAGGTGTGGAGGAGCTCTTCCTGGACCTCACCAGGCTGATGGTCGAGAGGTTCGAGCAGAGCTCCCAAGCGGACGTCTCCCGCACTTCCAGGGTGCTCGTGGTCGATGACGAAACCCCCGTGCAGAGCTCATGCTGCTCCGGCCTAAGGGGCAACTGAACGGACCGGATAAAATGCGAAATATGCGGGCGAGCAATTTTTGAGTTGAACTATTTTTATATGTATATATGGCGGGTCGTTTCGACGTAGCCCCGGTTAAGATTACGCTTTCCGTATGCAGTTTCAGAGTCATGTTTGCTTTAACGAAATTCTAGATCTTTATTTGTTTTCGTCGCATGAAAGCGATTCAACTGACGCCTCTTATGCTCTCCGCTTAGAGATATCTACGTTGCTGGTTGACAATGTTTCGGAGGAACGTCTATTCGTACGTAACCATAATGTTGATGCGATGTTTTTCGAGATTTGGCGTTACGTCGATAGACCTATATCTATTATACTTTTTATCAAGGCGATCACTATGTTACTTATTCCGTGAGCCTTTATGCAAATAGTTCTCTTTCCGTTTACAGTTATGAAGAGTTAATAAATGTTGCCTTGTTGCCTATTGGCAAATATTTTTTTTTTAGATTTTACTCTCTCATATTTGTATTATTTAAAGCAGACGTTTTATTACGTCGCCTCTTGCGCGTATATTCATGTTATGTTCACGTCAACGCGCGCTTTTGACCCTCCACACTGTTATAAACTGAAAAACGTTCCGTTTAAACCTATTAATAATCTCTAAACGTTCCACAGTGTTTATTTTGTAATAGCATTCATTGTAATTTACCTATCGTGCTGTTTAAAAGGTGGTCTATTTTGAAATTACACTCGTTTATATTTCGAGACAAATAGATATCCAATGAAATGTTTTTCTGTAAATATCTAGAATAAACTCTATCTTTGTCACCCGAGAGTGCTAACGTCTTTTGGAATTTTGTGCCGTCAGTTCATCCAGTTATTTAGTTAAATAAACGCTTAAATACCGTATATAAATAATCTAAAATGCCAGTCAGCAAAATGCGTATAACATGTATATTACACAAACTACTACATCACATCCAAACTTTCTAGTGCTACCTTAAAATGGATGTTAAAGATGACCTTTCCATTTAATGTATAAAAAATACATTGACGTCTACATAAGTTGTAACCTGCCTTTAAAATGTACAGTAATTCGATTTTCTCATTTTGAATGTATAAATAAAAAACTGAACTTTTATTGTCTAACTTGGTGTTGAAGAACAAACATTAGTTAATTGTATTGACGTCTACATAGTATGTACCTACCTACCTTTAGAAGGTTAGAAGGTACAGTTAATTCTATTGCCGCTTTTCTCATCTTTAATGTCTACGTAAATCGCTATTATCGCTTCTAAACAAAGCGTTTAAAAACCTATTAATAAGCGTACTTTGTCGCCGACAATAAATTTCTGTATAAACTCTCCATTTACATCTAACCGATTTAACAACGAATAACTTTTACCGCCCCTTTATACTTATAAACAATTGCCAAATTGCGAAATGAAATTAAAAAGAAAACAACGAGCGTTGTTTAAACGTTATGTAAACGTAGGAATTTCTACAAAAAAATTGTATTTTTAAATGCTAACGGTAAATATTAAGGAAAATCAAACAATTCCGAAACCGGATAAATTCATAGATAATGGCTGTGAACATATGACTAAAAAAAATTAAAACACACACACACGCTCACAATATCGGTTCTAAATCGTTTACTTATACACTTTTAACGATCACACTTTAAATATTTATATAAGATCGTTAAAATTCGTTTAGATATGACTTATGTTTAATATGACAGGTAAAACATAAATTACGTCATTATTAAATAGTTTTAAATAAAAAATAACTATAAAAAACTAAAGGGACGCAGAAAAATGCCTTTTTTTTTTCTTTTATTTTAACATAGAAAAAAAGATCGATTGGACATTCTAGTCTTTTTTAATCGTTGATACCGCAGGAATATTCAAGGTTACTTCCAGCCAGTATTGTCGGTTGCAACACTCCGCTATAAGCTCTCGATGCAAGGAGTCTTTATAAATTTTGAGAGTCATGAACAAAGCTGTTGCTTTATTAACTTCAACCAGCATTGTATATACATATATTAATTCTAATTATACGAATATAATAGAATGCTGGTCGTTTAACGCTAAAATCTCAATGTTCTGAAACTGGCCCTGAATTATGTTCTACACATATATAATTTATAAAAGGTTCTGTAGTTACGAAACTTCTAGTTTGAATGTTTAGTATATTCATTTTCCGTTCATAAGTAGGTAAGTTATATACAACCATATCCATGTAGAAAAAAATATATTCAAATTACCCTACTCGCGAGATTGAATTAATGTAAGGAAAATGTATGTTTTTGTTTCTTCTTTTGTTTCTTTTGGCCCCACTCGTCCCAATATCGAGTGAGTTGAAAACTCATTTTCTCCTTATTAGGCTAACGTGATTGGGAATTGTTAGTTTATGTAAAATAAAAGCGAAGCAAGATTGTATATTAATTTTTCTGGGAGACACTTATTACACTTGTAATAAGTGTCTCCCAGACATATTAAAAAATTAAATATAAGGCTTGAAATGATTCATAAAATAATAAATTTTGAAACAGGTTCGATTTCTAGCCAAAAACAGTATATAGATTACAGATGCCATATTCCGACAGGACTTTTTTTACATACGGGGAGTCTGGATTATTCGCCTACAAAAGGGTTAATTGTACTCCGCTCCTTTGTTTAAAACGAATAATATCATTGGTGTGACATTGTATGATAAAATAAGATAAGATATTGTATATAAAAATAAGATTTACAATAAAAATGTCGTAATCCTTATGAATAATTTTACACGTGTACATGTAATGACGTAGATTGTTTCTCTTATTCCTGTGCAACTTTGTCGGACGTTAAAACGTTTTCCGAAATATCTATGCATGTCCTTTTTAAATTGATAAATAAATGTGTCGGAGAAATTGTTGTTTTTTTTTTGTAATGGCTACCCACAACCTACAGTATGCCTAGACGTAGTAACTACGCCCAATACCAGAAGAATTGAGTTATTGACTTTTTTGTTTTTCATCATGTGGCCGCGTGATGATTACATATCCATGAGACCATTTTGTAGAGCCCTTTGACCACACACGGAGGCCTATGTAAGGTTCGGCTTGTTTACACAATGGCTGCCTTTTTACTTGGGAGCAATGCCTACGCAACCTTGCCTTTTCGGAATTTCGCAGCAAACTGGCTGCGACTGCGAATTTTGTTTCACCAGACTATACCCCTTTTTTATTCGGACGTCCCGAACGGACGCTAAACCTGCTTTTGGAACTTTGAATAATAAAACGGAAAAATAATGATTTTACTGGGTCTCAGCTCAGTGTCTCTACCTTATTATCAATATCGATAGAAAATTGAACTTTACCATGATAGTTATCACAAATTGCTTGTAATCAGGTATCGGGCAAATCATTAAACCGAATGAGGTGGAGGAAGAGAAAATTAATACTTTTCGAAGTACTTCAAATCGAACATTAGTAGCTGCCTAATTGCTACTGGCTAATATGATGATCATCATAGATCCAAATCCACCGCCCAGTGCGCTATACAACAGATTTTAGCGACTTGTAATGCCAGATTATGAGAGCTGAACAGGCTTCTAGCTCGTTCTAAGGTTTACCATTAAGGAAACATCT
The DNA here is from genome assembly GCA_018247575.1 of Eurytides lysithous rurik. Taxonomy (NCBI): domain Eukaryota; kingdom Metazoa; phylum Arthropoda; class Insecta; order Lepidoptera; family Papilionidae; genus Eurytides; species Eurytides lysithous. The sequence goes on from DWHO01001187.1 coordinate 14,774, forward strand.
TGTGGTGGTATTGAGGCATAACAAATTGTTTCCAAGTAGTAGATTTTAACGGTACGACAAATAATAAACCTTTGTAAAAAAAAATGTATCGTAATACGTGCATTTGAATTTGCAATTCTAATAATTCAGCCAGACCGTATACGGGAAACGGCCTATATATAGGTATTGGTTTGAATCTTGAAAACATAGAACGAACGTTTGCCCCTTTGCTACAATAGTTTTTTTTAATTATTTTTTTAATTACTTCAACTGTAAAAAATTGCATTTCGTAGGGTCATTGCTTTTACCTGTGATAATTTTAAAGGCAAAAGGAAAAGACCGTTTACCGGCAGCCATTGTAGTCAAAATGGTTCCCAAAGACGGCATGACCAAATATGTTTCCATTGGTTTATCTTTAAATCTCCTTGTCAAATATTAATAACGGGGAAAATATATTTGTGTATGAAATTATATTTTTATTGACGCTTCGTTGTATCTGGACACGAGGATTTTAGACGCGGCTTACGAAAAGTTTCTAATATACCAAAAGCTTCCGATTTTAAAGAGTCACGCATAAGCCCACAATATAGCTTTGACATTAATACTGACATCGCAGATTGTGAAGATAACATAAATATGCCCATCTCTGATTAATAATAATGTTGCATTGTCACAAACTCTCAAGAACCGACCAATTTTAAATACACGAATAAGTTCGTTGACTACAGCAGTTCCTTACAGAGAAACAACATGAAAAACAAATACATCTCAAAGAAGATCAGAGATCGAAAGAAACAGTGAACAAAGTGTGTCTGACGAGACGACTATTAAATTAAACGTGTAACTGACATGCGACATTACCAACAATGCAGGAGTTGGTAACATGAGATATGCGTTGGTTTAATGAAGGAAGATGATAAACAATTTATGTGTTACAACTGTAATTAAGAGTTTTTTTTTGTTTCTTTCTTGAATTTTTTACATTTTTTGGTGTAACATTCTGTTTGAGACATGGTGTTATACGATTTTATTTCTTCAATTTATATCTACCCGTTCTAACATTCATACAATTAAGTAGTTAACTAACGCCAAAACTATATTTTGTGTTAAAGATTTGGTCTGGAAAGTTTAGATTTAAGTGTTGATTTTGATAGTTTCGTTAATTAAATATATTGTCCATGTCGATGTCATAAGATGATTTGAAGACAAATTGTGGCTTAATTCTAACAATTTAATGTAAGTTTATCGTACTGCCTATTTGTTAATGTTTCCTCAATTTGTGATTTACCGATTAGGTGGTTGACTTTATTCCTATCGAGATACAAACATATGTGTAACATTTATGTATGTAGGTTGTAATTATTTATTTAGTACAATAAGTTAATAGTTACAATTAAGTTTATTACTCCATTTTGTCAATTAATTAAAATTTCAAAAAAGGGCGCCTTATAAGCCAGTACTTTATTTGTTGACATAGGTAAATGTAGATTTTGATACGTTATGGAGCTATCTTTT
>DWHO01001188.1:0-16260 GCA_018247575.1 Eurytides lysithous rurik
GCGGGGGGGGGGGGGGTGTCCGTTGGCCTGTGTTAGAGAGACCGAGTAGAAAGGCGTGCTCCGTGTTCCAGCACGCCTTACCTGAGAGGGAGTGGGTTGCCGAATCTTACTCAGAGGAGGGGCTGTGGAGCCGGCCAGTGCTGGCAGGGTCGTGGAAGTGTGTGAAAACGTTACCGTGACGCTGCCTATATGCACCTAGGTGAAAAATCCTACGATTTTTACCCCCACGGGTTTTAGTCGGTGCGAGTCCGAGATAACCCGTCATGCACCCACAAGGCCGGGTATGCTTAAGCATTTCCCCCACGTAAAACAAAAAAAAAGGCATTCTCAACCAGTCAATCCGGTATCTACGGATAACAATAATTTTATTATACCATGGTTCATTAAAAAAAAAATAATATAGCATTTTACTACAATTTACTACAATTACATCTGTATATCATAATAAATTGGTAAAGTTGGGCAGACAGTTTACTTCCTTTGCCTTTACTGTACAACAATAATTCATGCTTTCAAAATAGTAAATAGATCAAATTGAGACATTTCTTTTGTTCTAATGTTGCATTAAAATATTTTTCTTCAAAATGTTGACTTTTTTGTCAAAAAACAAAAATGACTTAATTTATTTAGGGTTACTATTATTCAGCGTTTTCATAGGACCTTATTACAGAAGTATAAAGTCGTTGGAGGTCAAAAAATGGGTTGGATCAATGCTGGGTATTCTTCTCATAACAATTGTATCTGGGTACAGTGCCATCCATCCCATACTTTCAGCGTTCTTAGGAATAATATTTATTAAATTAGCTACAGTGAGGTACCTGTGTTCTGTTTGTTATTGTTAAAAGAGTATGGTAATTAGCCTTCCAACAAAGCTGAATTAATTAAACAGCTATTATTAATTAGGATTCATATTTCAAAAACTATATGCAATTTAAATTAGTGCAAATGTTGGCAAGCTGATTCCTGGGATTGATTCACTTCAAAGTTTTTCTGTTTTATCTTTTTTATAGTTTTATCCCTTATTTTCAGGTTTTGTCACATAATAACATTTTACTTTATGTTCGGTTATTTATTTTTTTTCCGGCTCGCTGACAAATTTGGCTTGCCACTTTCATCGGGTCAAACAAACTTAATAGAAATGATCATTGTATTAAGAGTTGTTGGAGTGGCATTTGAAATAAATGGTTCTTGGCTGGCAGTGGGAAAAGGAAAGAAAAATGAGGATCTAAAGAAATTGGAATCAAAACGAATGTCAGAAAGGGATGACGATTTTCTTGAAATAATAAATCCTAGTTTTGTTGATTTGTTCCATTATTCTTTTAACTATGTAGGCTTACTTACAGGTAAAAATAATATATATCTTTAAATAAAATTTTTGATGGCATATGAAATTAAAACAAAGACATTTTTAGGTCCATACTATAGATACAGAACATTTGATGATTTCTTTCATTTGCCCTTCAGCAAGTATGTTGATTGCACTGGTTTTACAATCAACACATTGAAGATAGTACCATTATATGTTTCTTTATACTTAGCTTTTTCAAATCTTTGGCCCCTGGAGGTGAGTATCCTATAGCAACAAGGTGCAATTTTACTAAAGGACTTTGATTAGTGCTTTATATGTTGTATCTTTTTAATTTTAAGTTTTTGTACTAACTTAGTAAATGTATTATTATATTTTTTTTGACATGTGCAACACAATGCAATTTGTATTGTTTAAAGAACTTCCTCCTCTTTAAAACTAAGCTTATGCTCATACAGATGCTTGATTTACCCATTATTGATTATGCAAATGTGTGTTACCCAGACTAAAACAAAGATCTCTTTAACAAGATAGAGCACCTTTATAACAACTGTATGAGGAATATCTTTAATCTCAGAAAATGTGATCATTTTTCTCAGTATTGTTCTCAGCTTAAATGGCTAACCATGGAACAAAGGTCCAGTTGTAGAATTTTGCTTGTTCTTTTCTCAATCCTATGATCCTGCTTCCCCATCCTACTTCAAGGACAAATTTCAGTACCTTAATCAAAGAAATCTCTGTTCTTCATCTAATTTAAAAGAATTGCCAACCATTACATGTTTCTTATGCTTTGGAACTCCTTCCCTGAAAACATATGAAGAGCTTCTAGCAGAGAATTATTCAAATGCTTGATTAATGATTATCAAAAGACTACATAAAGTATTAATTTTGTTGTGGTCGGAATGTCGCTATTTCATCAGTTTTGTATATATATATATATTTATATGATATATCTGTCATAAATGTTTTTATGTTTCATATATATTATAAGTATTTATTTTATGCCATTATATTTTGCCTTTTTTTATAGTTATTTAAAATATAACATTTTGTGTTGCACCTACCACAATATGTCCCCATGCCCCGGGTTGACTGCGAGCGAATGCATATTGGCATTAAGTCTGCCCTTTGTAATTCCAATGTTTTTTCATTTGGCAATAAAGTGTAAAATAAATAAATAGAAATTAAGTTTTAGCAATAAATCCTTTCTTTATAAAGGTACTTATATGTTTTTTGTGTTAGAACAAAATATTTGAAATAGATTTGCTTCCATATTTACAAAACATATTATAAGTAATCTCTATTTTTTATTTTTACAGTATGTATTGTCTGAGGACCATAACAATAGAAGCTTCATCTACAGGATGCTATATCCTTGGGCTCTCTTTGCTGCATTTAGACAACGCATTTATTCTGGTATGACATTGGCTGAAAGTGTGTGTACTTCTGCGGGACTTGGAGCTTATCCTGTAGAAGGAAGGAACAGAACTGGACACGGTCCAACAGTAGGATATTTAAAATTGAAACAAATGTAGGTGAAAATGGTGACTTATTTTGGTTGTGAACTTTTTGTGATTGAGCTTGTAGCATAAGCCAATTTAATTTTGCAATTTTTTATAGATACATATCAGTTTTGTACAGTCAATATTCAATTAGACAGTTTAATTTAGATCTCTTGCAATATAGAGCAATGAGGCCAATATTATACAATTCAAATGTAAATTGTATAAACAAAGTATTGTAGCAACAAAGAGTGTATGATATGTGACAATTTTTTTTTCTTCATTGTCTGCACACGTGATATTTAGCAGAGCGATAAAGTTTTTTAATACAATATTTGTTACAAATACAAACTTCTTATTATATTATTGCAGTCAAATTTCAATACAATTAAGTAGTATTCTTTAAAAGGTTAATATTTATCTATTATACTAATTAATGATTCCCACAACAGGTCTGAGGATGAGGTAAAAGTGGCTCAATATGATTTTAATACAGTAGAGTCAATGGATGTGTGGGGTTGTGAGACAGTTGTGACATTGCGTGACTCAATGAAAGTATGGAATAAGGCAGTACAATACTGGGTTGCTATGGTTGTTTATAAAAGGTTTCCAGTAAAACCTCTTAAGTAAGTTATAGAACATGTTGTTATTTATTTAAGTTTTTGTATTACGCTATAAACATCAAATTCTTTCAATATTAAAAATATGAAAGGTAGTTGAAGTTTGTGTAGTTGACTCTCTAAACTCGGTAAATTAATCTCATATTTCATTACAGGATACATGCTGCTTTATTTGTTTCTGTAATATGGCATGGATTCCACGCTGGCTATTTCTTCTGCATTTACTTTTGCCCATTTTATTTGATGGCGGAGGATATATATTATAAACTTTATTATAAGGATGCCACAGGAATGGTAAATACGCCATAGTCTAAGCTTAAGTCAATTAACAATATAATATATATGTTGGTATATTAAAAATTTTGTTTTGAATTACAGAAAAGGAAGGTGATAGGTTTCATCATGTGGTTCTTTAGATCTCACTCTGAGTCCTATCAAGCTGCTGCATTTCTGCTTTTGACATTTGACCGTATTTGGATTTATTACTCATCAGTATATCATTATTGGTATGGCGTATGGTTGACATTTTTAATTATTGGCTTACTATTAAATCAAATACAGAAACTTGGTAGGCCAAAAAAGATGGTTGAAGAAACAAAATCAAAAGCAGAAACTTTAAAACAATGAATTACTCCATTTGACCATTGTGATAAGACTAGTAGGAAAATTTTGTAATCATTGTTAGGGGTGTTAGATTTTATATTTATAATATTATTACTTCACAAAGTACAGTCACTTGTTAGTTTTATTTGCAAATATTCGGGTATAGTAGTGTCATAGGATTTATTAAAATTCATTTTTTTTATGGTTAATTAGTTTAATTTCATATTTATAAGCAATAAAGCAATGAGGAATATCATATCAAGATTATTTAATTAAGAAACAATTAAAATTGATTTTTTTAATGAATTTTAAAATAAAATCATTTCACTATTGAACTGTCCTTTTTTTATTATACATACATATGTAATAAGTAAATCATTGAGGAATTGAATAAATATGTTATTTAATTTAAATACAGGTCACACAGCCAGTAGCTATAAATTTAGTCTGACCTGTGAACTGTGCTATATTAACAAGTCACATTTCAATTAGTTCCAATAAGCCAAATCAATTATAGATTTGGCTTATTAACTTGTAAAGGTTAACAAGGTTACTTCCAAATGTATTATAATTGTTTACAATGAATCTGGATCACAGGCACACAAATAAACCACTAATTAGGGCTCTAATAAAGCTAAATTTAATGTCAATATTTAAACAAAGTATACATATATAAAAATATAACAGTTAACATCACAAGGCACCAAAATTATATTACGCTATATTGAGACATAAATATTAGGTAAAACATAAAATGAAAATCACTGGCGCATCACACTGTGGATGTATTGTTGTACCAGGTATGTCAACACTATGGTCACACTGGAATAGAAAAATATCATATAACGGTATTAAAAAAAGGTATTGTGATTATTTCATATAATGATAAAGAATAGAGTTTTTACAATGAGTATATTTGTTTAGCTTAGAATAAGAAAAATAGAAAATAAGCTTCTATATTAAAGATTGACCTTAAAAGAACATTTTATACAATAGATGTGAGACAGTTGCTTCTTACATTTATTTTAGTATAGTTATAAATCAACCTTTTCCCTACATAAATGTAAAAGGTTAAATAAACAAAATATGTTAGTTGTTAAAGTAAAAGAAATTTAAAGCTGGTGTTAAAATGGCATTAAGAAAGATAAATTTAAAAAAAAAAGATAAATTAGTGCTAAAGTAGCTTATAAAATTAATTGTTGTAGGTATTGTAATATTTAGAAGGAGTATTCTTTAATATGTTTATATTAACTTGACTAAAATAAATTTAACGGGTGTCACCACTTTATTTGATTAAAGAATTGGTCCACCAGTTCTTGGATTGTGATAAATAAAATTATATAAAAAAAAAACGATCTCAATCGAAAAAAAGTCTAATATTACCACAAACAACATATCGACGCTGGAAAGCAAAAACGTAGTAACCAGCAATACCAAAATTTTTCAATAGACACACCATTCGATACGATTAAATTTATTGATTTCAATGGTACCAAAAAAAAAATACTCCAAGTGTCATTTACTACATTTTTGCTTACCAGCGTCGATATATTTCTGATATTTTTCAGGAGACAAGGTTGCATGACGAGCAAGTTTTATTGGTAAGTGACACATGTTCCCATAACAACGAAGAGCCACAGAGTTATTTTAATAATACTAGTTAAAATCTCCATGGTTTTGTACAGTGCTCAGTAATCACGCTAGTAGCAACACTGCCCTTTATTCCAAAACAGCAATAAATGACTGTTTAATCCGGTCAATAACAACTTCAACGAGGCTAAGGTATTTCTTAGAAACTGGTTTCTGCATCAATAACTTACTTAGTTTTATATATCATTGAATTAGAATTACAACTTTGCCATATTCAATTTTTCTGGTCATCAAAGTGGCAGCATTCTCTTCTATTTGTTACCATGTTTAAATCGATTAGCTCAAAATAAGACAAGCAAAGCTGTTCAAAAAAGGTGTGACGTATTGCAGTGATTTTAAAGGTGAAATTATACTAAAAAAATCATTGTTTTGCTTATCAATTAACATTAAAAAAAAAAAACTTACCGAACGAAAAAACATTACTCATTGGGTAAAGCAGCAGTGATTGAGAGGATGGAGTTGTATCACCAAAAACTACTTCATTAGCGTGCGTGAGAATTATAGCGTTGTCAAACTGTTTACAAGAAGTTATTTTGTTGTCATATAAACGATGGTGGCGGCTAAATTGCTGTTACAATCATAATAACGGTTTATTAATCAATATTACGATGGTTTTTGAAACGACACTTCTATGTGTCAATTTGAGATTCGTACTTTTTTATTTAATCTATTTTTTTTTCTAATAGGATAACAATAAAATTATTAAAAAGCAAGTTCAGACAGCTTCAAGAAGTTAAGTTGATACGTCGTGTTTAATATATGCTAGGCAAATTGGCGGTGTCCCATACAACATATAGTATATTGTTAAAGTTAAAGAAAGTTATTTGCGACTGCTTCCGATAGGCTAGTATAGATAGTTCATGCGAGTGTTCCATACTACGTACAGCAAAAGAGCTACTGAGTATCATGGGCTATTTACCCGAGGTTCCAGCCGTAGGTGGCCGGCTTTCTGGTAGGTGCCGCGTAGTTGTGGGCGTTATTTTGGCCATAGTTGCGGTTGTGGCTCGGCGCCTGGTACGCGGGCTGACCGGACGGATACTGCTGGGTGTTGGCGCTGCGTGAGTTAGAACTGTACGAGGAGTAGTTGGGGTTCTCCATGATCGGTCTGGTGTTGAACAGGCCGTTCAGACCACCGCTTTTCGAGAGGTTCCCCAATAGATTCCCGAATATGTTAGAGAGGCCGGGGCCTGAGCCGCCGCTGCCTGCGCCCCCGAAGTTGTTTAGCGTGTTGAATATGTTATCGAAGGGGCTTTTGGTGGCGGTCGGGTTAGAGCCACCGCCGTATGGGTTATTTCCCCCTCGATTAGCTCCTCCATACGGGGAACTGCCTCCATATGGTGAATTGCCACCATATGGCGAATTCCCACCGTAGGGTGAGTTTCCTCCATGTGGCGAGTTTCCACCATAGGGTGAGCTTCCACCATAGGGCGAGCTTCCACCATAGGGAGAGCTTCCGCCATAAGGGGAGTTACCACCGTATGGTGAATTACCGCCATATGGCGAGCCCCCTCCGTGTGGAACGCCACCCGTGTTCGTCGAGGGTCCTACAGGCGCTGCTGGTGCTGGATAGCTGGGTGGTGAATCGGAGTCTCGTGTGGGCGATTGTGGCACCGGTTTCGGAACAGATGGTTGCGCCGGTTCCGAGTGAGATCCTGTAATAATACAGTGGTGTATCAATTCCTAACTATCATAGCACGAGGAAATCACATGCAAAATCAATGCATCTAGCATTTGTAATTTTGACTGGCCCGTTGGTGTTGTTTGCGATCAGATGGCAATGTGTGAGATAAAAAAAATATATTTTTATTTTGCTTTTAAAATGTCTAATCCTTTGTTCGTTCAATTACTATTCGAAGTCATAGACTTCAATAAAGTGATGGCAGGCTATCCCCTAAAAAAATATAGAGAAAATTAAAGAACAGCCACTGACTCGTATTGCTATGTTGTATCGATATAAGTATTTGTTGGATGAATGAAAAGGATGCAATAAAAGTACCTTCCACTTTTGACTTCTTCTTGCATGTTGGGTATGTGCCGCAATTTGTGCCTCCAAATGTGCACGGGTCCTCTGCCAGCACGCAAACTTCGCTGTTTAAGCATCCGATGTCCTTACACGTACGTCCGTATTCTGTGAACAGTGGAACTTAATTTAAAAAAAACATATAGTTTTATTTGGACAAGGGCGTCCGTCATGTAGGTGGCCGGTGGACCATCACCCTTCCATTCCTCCATCTCTAACTTCCCTCCCACTCCTCTCTTCCTCTTTTAAAAATTCCCCATTTGCAAGTTCTGTAATGTTGCAAATGTCCATGCGCGACGATAATCGCTCATCAGCTTAGCCGCTTGCCCGTTTGTCAGTCTACTCCATAAAAAAGGGCGTAAACAAAGGAAATCAGAATGTAATACTCCCTTATATCCGTATCTAATAATCTTCAATAAAACTCTTTTGCTGCATGGATGGAGCAGAGTTAAATGGTCAATTCGATAACTATTTTTGGGGACTGTGTTGTGAGTTCGATCTGCACACGGTATAAAAATTGTTGTCATACACAAATGCGTACCTATATCCTACTGGGTAATGCTTTGTTGTTTCGACTCTGCGTCCGTGATTTCATATTCGATTATTGCCTAGTGCAGGGGTGGTATTTTTAAAACCTATTGTGTCTGATGGCAATATCGTCTGCTAGGCTGACAAAAGTGGCGGTCAGCACTCAGTATTAAGTCACGGTTGCTAGGTCGTGAACTTCTATCATACGAGCAACAATAAATTGCACGCTGCGATTGAGCAAAAGGTCTTATATCGTTTCAAGTTCACCGAAGTGCTAGGACTATTTTGTAGAATATATGTAGGGAGGAATTATAGCATTGCTGGTTATTTTAGCGTCGAGCGGGAATGTGAAAGCTTTACTGTACTCCGATGTAAAGAGCAATGTTTTCAGACTAATTACTGGGCATAGAGATTCACCGTCTTGTATCTCTGAATACTAAATGGTACTGTGCGATCGTGGACAAGTGTGTCAATTGAGTGTTGTCACATATTTTAATTACAAAAAAAAAAAACAAGTTTAATAGGGTGGTGGGTAAATCCCTCAGTAATATTATAAATGTAAACGATTTAGCGAGTGTGAGTCCCGTTGATAAAATTTGCTACTCGAAGTTACATTATTCGAGTAATTATATTAAGTGAATATTCCTCACTTTTTTCCTTATAAGCGTGAAGTCTACAAAAAGTCGGCAAGATGTATATAAAATTCCTTAAATAGTTTCATTTAAAAACGTGTATGTTTTTGTTAGATACAAAACTCATTACATACTATAAAAACTATTAACTTTAAACAAAGACATAAGTTTAGACCATTTTGAAAACATTGAATAACGGGTGGCCGTGAAAGGAGACGCGAAAATGTCTACGCACGGATCCTCCGAACAAATAGTAATATGGCATGTCGAGGCGGAAGGGACCAGTTATTGATATAATAAGGTGTTCGAAATGTTAGCGCGCACATTCTATGAATAAATTTTATTCATGTAAGTTCGGGGGACCGTGCCCTTTTTATGATCCCTAATCGTGACCGGGAAAAGAATTCGACCACGAGGGGAAAAGGGTCATTTGAATATACGCGGCTATGTACTCAGATTCGGCTCACCGCGGCCCGCTGGAGCCAATACCGCACCTAATGTGTGCCGGGCGGATCGAGAAACTTCCATCCGCCGAATTGTTTCCGCGTCCTTTTCGCGCCAAAGTTGTTATACGCGAGCCTCACTCTTTTATTGTTACGCATTCGAGTATTATAATAACAAACAAACTCGTGAAAGGAAAAAAAAGTTATACGATGGAAAAGGGAACAGCGAAATGGAAATGAAGAATTGGCATCGGAACAAATTTAAGTGTGTTATTCGCGTTCAGGTTTTTTTTTGTTGTAAACGCTTTTTCGATATAAAAGTTATTTCATACATAGACAAAACGAGAAGATAGATAAACGATGAATTGGGAAAAAAAAAACTACAGATGCTGTTAGAACTATATGAGGCAATACAAAGAATTTTCATCTACACTAAAGAACGTTTGAGAACTGATATTTTAAAAATGTTCTCACATTACCACATTTTTTATAACAGGTTAATGCAAGCATATTCAGAAGTAATAAAAATAACCCCACTTTTTTCAGCTCTCTAATCTATAATCTATTTGCGCTTATGATTGTGTAACAAAACGTGTGTTAACTCGATTTGATAGTACGCTTTTCTTAACAAGCACTGAACTATGAACACTCGTTTTGTTTTTATTTGTTATTTTTCCACTTTTTTATGGAATTAAATGACACGATGATTGATGATTATGGAATAAATGACGCGAGGAACACGTTTGTCTCCAATAGCACTGCGCCATTTAAACTAACGAAAATATTTCAAACTTTGAATGGGTTTATACTGTACTCTTCACACAAAGACAAAAGTGTGGTCTATCTGGATGCGATTATTCCGTGATTTCTTTGCAAATATTTATTTCCCTTGAACCCTAAATAAAAAAAATATAGCAAATCTGCAAAGATCCGTAGATAAGTTTTATTTCGTAAATCCGTAAATTAGTTTCAGGAAATAAAATTTTATGACGTTTTGTTTCATCAATAGCTTAGCTGGACTCTTCATCTTCATCCAGATATTGGTAATGATATATCTCTATGTACAGGAATTGCTCTTTCTCAAAACTGCCTCCGTGGCCTAGGGATATAGGCCCGCGCGAATCGGAGGTCGTGGGTTCGGATCCCGCTGAGGGCAATTTTTGTTGTTTTTTAGTCGAGATGTTGTAAAAAGTAAAGTAAGATGATCCATGCGCCGGATGGGCATATAAAAGTCTCAGGGTTCAGGCTTCTTGTCGACACCATCTAGCGGTGGCTTGGAGAAGTCGTTATTAAGAGGTCAGTTTAATGTCACCTCCTCTGCACCTGATCTCTATCCGTTCGTGTTATCCGTCTTATCGGGCTATGAGAGTAATGGAAGAGTGTGTGCACCTGTGTCTGCCGCAAATGCTTGTGCACTTTAATATACTTGGCTGATCTCTTGTAGATCAGCCGCCGTGGCCGGAATCGGTCGGTTTAATTGCACACCCATTGTCGTTTAAACCAGATCACAATTGCGTTTACATGTTAGAATAATATCTCGACAGTACATTATACGGAAAGTAACTTAAAATAATTTTATCTCGAAGGCCCTTCACAATTAAAAAGAGAAAGTCAATACAACATTCAATACCGAGCGGACCCGTGGGCAAGCACAAGTGTGTGGCTTCAGAGAAAAATCTAACCTAGTTGTTATTAGAACTAGGTTAAATTTTTCTCTGAAGCCGCGATCGAGCTGCAAGCCAGTGGTGGCATGTAACTTTTAATACCACTGATCTTGGCGTAAATCATAACTACGACACAGACACTCCTAAGAGCTTACGACCTATTGTACGCTTTATGACACTTTCGACTTTAGACGCAATAAAAACGGGTAAAAAGCGTGCCGTAAGGTCCGATCATAACTCATTGTTTTGTTATACGCGACTGAACTTTGGCGACGTTTATATGTGCATTAGGTGTAATGGATTCTTGCAGTATCTTACGCGAATCTGGGTGTAGTGCTCATGCCGGGGCGCAGATGCGGGAAACATTTACTATGGCCTTTCATCTAAGTACTATTGCGTAGATAAATGTCACCAAATCAAATCAAAATAAATTTATTCAAATAGGCCTTTACATGCACTTTTGAATCGTCATATTTGCATTTTGTTCGTGAGAAAGCTACTACACCAGTCATCATATTATGGGCTAATATATTTTGTTGGGGAATAAATAAATGTGCAAGTTCTCCCTTACATACGTACAAATACACTTTACAGATATTTTCTACTGGATCTTAAAGAATTTTCTGGTATAGCCTTGTAATTCAAGATACGATACCTACGAACAGTAAAATTTATTTAGGACCGGTAAATGCTTCACAACAAAAAACAATCATCCAATTTGGTTGACAATAGGCGGTGATATCGCGTAATGTACGTACAGAGAAAAATCAGACGAATTGAGAACTAAAGTTCAAACTGGTCAAATTAGTTGGTCCGTGAAAGGGGGTTTACGTATAAGTCAGTTTTCATTTAGGCAGAATTGCAATCGTTATGAGTGTTTCAGATGTGAGCGCAATTTGTCGTATCCTTCCATTCATTTCCGGGCTATTCTCTGCGTTCATAATGATAGACAAGGCGTAGTGTGATTATTATTAGGTGCAAATTACTTATATTTAGAATATTAATACTACGATAATTTATCGATCTAAGTTGTTCAGTGATGATAGCCACCCCAACTGTTTACCCCAAATACCATGTTCACTCTTATCAAGATTGGCCTTGTTTCCCTTAATCATTAAATTAAATGCAAGTATATAAATAAAGGAAGAATTCAGTTCTTTATTAGTTGTGATGGACGGTGTACCCTTTCTCACTCCGTAGACTATATACAGCTTCATTGAACACGAACTACGAACACTCTCTTTTGACTCGTTCCCGATTACTTAATTTGTCAATTTAATTTAAAAAAAAAAAGGAGTCCAAGTCCTGCTGAGTTTCTTTCGCTTCTAATCTCCTAAGGCTAAAGCATTTTTTTCCGAACAGGAAGTAGAATAATTACACGTCAAAAAGTGATAGTTTTTTTTTATTTTGATTACCTAAATCACCAAAAAGCTAGAGTGCTCTAAACTTCACAAAAGTTGATCACTTTTACAAATCAGTACACTTTTACAGTCTTTCGTCTGATTCTACTTTAATTTTTTGTCGTCTGACTAGTAGAAACACCGGATGATCTCGTCATTCACGAAACACCTTTTACGGTAAATGAAATAGATATAAATCAATTTGCACGACTTATAGAAGTTTCGCTAAGTGTTTTAATTTCACAACAGCTAAGACAGCATGTGGTTATAGATAAGATTTTTTAAAATGATAAACTGATGACACGAGCATGTTGTACGCCTGATTTTAAGAATACAGTCTGCCCATAACAAGAGAATTGTGCACAGAACTTGTTTCGCCTTGCGTTGGGTGACCCAGAGACTTAAGACTTTATATCTCCATGTCGACAGTAGTGCTTACGTTACTGATTGACGGTAGAACAACTGGTAATGCAGCGCCTCCATCTCATGCGGCGCAGAAGAGATAATAATAATAGTAATGTCGTCAGCTAACTGCACGGGATATATCGCACAAGCGTGTACGCAGACACAGATGCGCTTGCTCTTTCTTTACTCTCATAGCCCGATGGGACGCAACCACTTTTCAAAGAGTTATCTCGTTTCGAAGCTATCGTTGTTTTATTTTCGATTATAAAAAAGACGTGGACGTATAATATGCAATTTACACTCACTCGAAAAGGCGTCGGCGTAAACCGCCAACAGGAGGGTCGCGAAACCAATCCGCCAGTCCATCGTAAATCTGAAAACATAAATTTCGTTTGGGTCCCGGTACAGTTAATTTTAAAATCCCGTTTAAGTAAATTTAGTGGGATCACAATAAATTACTATTTATGTTCAACATACATTGTGTTAATTAAAAACTAGCGACCGTCTAGTGTTCCAAATTTGACCAAAGGAGGTTTTCATTAGACCTCTTAATTAATTGTATGGTTTGGCCGTGACATTTATTATTTGACAGTTGACGTGTTTGACAAAAAAGTAAAAATACATAGTGCGTACGTATATAACATACTATACGTAACGTAAACAATGAATATTACTTCACTTATCTAATTAATAAATTTGATTGAATAATATAATATAAAGAAATATATATTTCCGTAAGTCTCTGGCATTAAGTATAGTCCTGTCAAATTTTAAACTGTTCTTCTTCAGTGTAAAGTTTTCTTTTCATGTATTATTATATAGAGTTAGTAGTAGTTAATTATTTAATGTTAATTAGAATAAGTTATTATAGATATGATAATTTTGTTTGTTTGCTTGCATGCAATAGTTAATCTATATATTTAGCTACATTGACCATTTGACCAAAACAAGTTATAAATAATCTAAATCGAGATGATTTATTTGTAGATCGGGTGGCACGTAAAAACTTACATATATTTTAATTACAATAAAATCACAATAGGCGAACACTACTAAACAATGTTATTGAGACTTATTATGGAAATATATTAATAACTGTTAAGGAAGCATATGGAATATACCTGCTTAAAGAAGACCGAGTTGCGATTATCGCGCAGCATCAATGCGGTTACGCGCCAAAACAGAATGTTTAACTAATATAAAATTTGAATATAACCAAAAGATTCATTTCAAGAAGACAGAAAAAGAATTGGACGCCCTCGCACTGTTGGGATTCTAGTAGTGATAAAAGTTGTGCAAGCGCGAATCCAGAGAGATGCCAAGCATAAGCAGAAACTGTTAGTCCTTCAGATAGGGTTCAGCAGAACCACGGTAAAAAGTTTGTTAAACGACGATTTAGGGCTTCGAGCATAGCGAAGAAAAACATGGCATCGTTTGGATGTGCGTTAAATGGACCTGAAGCTCAAGAGATTCCGCGTTATGTTAAGGCGGTACGTGGAGAAAAACACCGTGAAATTTTTTTTCGGATGAAAAAATTTTAAGGTGGAGGAGAGTTACAAAATGATAAGGTGTGGTCAACAACGATGAAGAAGCGAGCAGCCGCTTCTGCATGTCCAGCTAGGCCATATCCCATCGTCACTGGCTGGGAATCTCATGTTCGGGCTTAACTGAGGTACATTTTTGTGAGATAGGCCTTAAATGTATGCAGTATGTATATATATTAGTATGAATGTATCAAAATAAAGTCTTTACAAACTTTGTGGTGCCCCTTTATTCGGTATTTATTTATCGGTATTCCAGCAGGATCCTGCGCCAGCTCGTAGAGCGAAAAGCACGCAAAACTGGCTGGCGGCCCTTGAAATTTACTTCATTCGACACGAAGACTGTCTTTTTGGATTCACTTAATGTAATGCAGTATGTTTGGCTAGCTTGTTACCTACTCTACATTTTAAAGACTTGAGTCATTGTAGAAATATTTATTCAATCAATTGCAGATAGATCTACACGATACAGGCATGTCTAGTGTGGAGACCGCTAAAAATCAAAATTATAGTCTTCCAGAATTAGACTTAGATTATATTGGTAATTTACTGTTACGCAACATTGTATACCATGTGTTTTATACTGACCCACTTCAAATACAAACGTAAATCCGATGGATTATAAAATATTGTACAAATATGCGTGTAGAAAAAAATTAGCTATAGAAGGTACAGTCCGAAAATACGCTGCACCCACTTGAGACCATATTCACGCCTTGTTCGCAGCCAATCATATTAGCTTTGTGAGAACGCTAATTAGAGCTGCCCGCTCAGTGGAGTGTGTGACGCGGTTACACATAGAGTGCTTCCCTTTGTTAGCTAACAAGTAACCTCTAGTGGGGGATAGAGCTTGTTCATACTTAGCCAACTAAGGTTGATAAGTCGCGGGTTCACAACTCGCTTCGATTCCTCCAACTCCGCCACACAAACGTGGCAGCGGGTCGCAACATTGCATTACAGTTTTCAATAAAGGTAGGCAACGACCTGAGCTGTAATCCACGAGACGTTTACTCACCTGCCGGCGGCGGGAGCTAGTAACGAGGTTATATGAAACAGTTTCGGGGCGAAATTGCACGGTGAATGTACTAGGGTGTCATAAAGTTTGGACGGGCGGGCGGACAAGCGGCACCTGCTCAGCTTTGTATTATATTACGTGCTAGCGAGTTATTAAGTGCGCGGCGCAACTTTGTCGGGCGTCCGCTGCGAACAATATCCTGTGCGAATCGCCTCAACGTTATTGTCCGTCAACATGAAATAGGTTTTGACGTTTCACTTCTTTCACGACGCAATGTTGCACGGGGCTGTTCAAATTTCACGATATATATATATGCATATTTTTCACACGTGTATGTCATATGTAAGACCACAATACCAATTAAACTTTTATTTTTAAAGAAGTGTGACAATATAAACAATTCGTCCGGGTACAAATGTTTTGTATATACGCGAATATATACTTTGTTATAATTAAACTAATTTACAAATTTTATCGCGTTTTGTTTGATTTCGAATGTTTAAAAAACTTTAAAGTTCCCGGTCAGTCCTTTGACCAATTCATAGTCGTTTAAGAAAATCTATACATAATTATAATTTATACTCTGCGTTAATTTAAAATGATGTCATGTGGCAATAGGGATTTCAGGATGGAGAAATCTTCAAATTCGTAGATAATCAATAAGAGGTAGAGGCGGCAAGAATCTCAATATAAAAGCAGTAAAAAGGAGACTTGAATGTGTAAATCAAGAGTAAATTTCAAGCAACGATCAAGATGGTCAAGACCACCAATCCACGATCAACCAACAAGAAACAGTGACAAGAGACAGTAAGTTAATTTTTTTTTTATGTGGTAGGCTGACAAACGAGCAGCGGTTGACCTGATGGTAAGCGATTACCGCCGCCCATGGACATTTGCAACATTACTGAAGTTGCAAATGCGTTGTCAGTCT
>DWHO01001189.1:0-16252 GCA_018247575.1 Eurytides lysithous rurik
AACCCTCTGAATTCTGTTGTTTAAGTATGAAGTCAGAAGATCGAGTGCTTTATACCTAATACCGTAGTGGCGTAATTTCCTGATCAATATTTCATGATGCACACAATCAAAAGCTTTGGACAGATCACAGAATATCCCAAACGCATCCTGTGACTTTTCCCAAGCTTCAAAAATGTTCTTTACAAGTTCGACACTGGCGTCTGCTGTGGAGCGACCTTTGGTGAAGCCAAACTGTTTATTATGTAGTAGCTTGTGTGCATTGAAGTGAGCTAGCATTTGATTTAGTATAATTCTCTCAAAAACTTTACTAAGTGCAGGAAGAACGGATACCGGTCTAAAATTGTTAGGGTCTGTTATAATGTTAATACTTAACTTAATGCTGGGAAAAATCTTAATTATTAATTTCTTTGATGTCTGAGAAAACGATTAACTAAAACACTTTCGCATTTATCATTGTTATTAAGGGTTTAACATTTTCGTAAAGTTATGTTGCTTTGCTTCTATGGTTCTGAATGGTTAAAAATAACTAACCGTGTCAACAAAAAAACAACAGTGATTACAATTTCATGTTTGAGTTGTGGTATTAATAATTAAGTACTCACTTTGGAGTCGAAAACTGACTGAAGATTAAGTAAATAAGGCAATTTATGTATCAACTTTTACAATGCACCGCTACATAAAAACAAAGCCTTTATAAATAATATACTTTTATTTACAACTTTCTTTCGCGAGCACTCTCTAGATGCCTTAAGGTACTTCAACTTATAAATCATCTGCGTTCCTCGGCTGTTTGTCATACCGTAATTTCATTAAACTCAAAACCTTGGCTTTCTCTGACAAACGATGGCGGTTTTGTTGTAAGATAGTTAGAAGATTTTCTAACAGAGAAGACAATAAATTTTTAAATAACATTTCACCGCACACAGCTCTATCTAAATATGCTCTGCGGGATTTTTTACAACTTGATTGGCTGATTGCCTAGTTTGAGAGATCACATCGTGAACTACTCCACCGTTCCGTGTTGTAGGTTCGATCCCAACGCGTTATGACCTAACGATGTGAGTGTATCGTAGACTAATTGTTGTATACGAGCGGCAATAAGGATTTAATTTATACGTATAGCCACAATGCTACATATTTAAACTACTATGCCATGTACAATGTTATTTCATATTCATTAATTTTTTTAAGGCAAACAAGCAAGCGGTTGACCTGATTGATTCTACAACCGCTGCGTGGATATTTGGAACGTTGAAAGTTTATTCTAAATGCGTTGTTAACCTTTAAGATGGGAGTTTTTGAAAGGTTAAGGCAGGAAAGGGAAGGAGGCTGGAAAAGGAAAGATGGGTTTGTAAAAGAAAGATGGTGAGAAAGGGTGGGCCACCGGTCAGCTCACTCGCCGGACGGAACGTGAAAGCATAAACACTTCCACTTCATCATCACTCACCTCTCACTCACATCCACCACATTCATCCGGTTCGAGCCGGCCCGTACAGCAGCAGCGGGGGTTGCGGCGTGGTTCTACCACCTTTAAAAAAAATGTGTTCGTGTGATGTTCAATGGACTGTGTAATTTTAATACCTATATAAGTTTGATGTATTCTAAGTTTGATGTAAAATATTCATATGAGGATTAGAAAACATCAACAACGACAGTCGCTATATATTAATCTCTGTATGCCATGTTAAAAGACTACCATTATTCCTAAAACAGTCGACGTTGAAACTTGGTGTGGTAAATATAAAGTTTCTCAACACGATGCTTCGGTACTTTGTTTTTGACATTCTGCTTGCCATAAATTTGTGTATAAAGAGCGGAATTTATAGCGCAAGTTGTTGCCTCTTGCCAAATTTTTCCAACGTCCAAGAACGATCGTTATCTTTTAACGGTTCACGTGAAATGGGAGGGCACACCATTGGTCGCCTTGAGAAAACATTTTAGGTACCTCTCTGTAATTTAATTTCAGACCGTAAAACAGAATCATTTAAGTACATCCCGTCGAATGTCTTGATTTATTAAAGGCAAACTTGTGTGACACAAGTGGGGGTAAAGGCATGTTTCATTTTGGTATTAAATTAGTCGAAACATTTTTTTTTTTAGGAAAAAGGTTATGAGACGCTAGCTAGTCGCGCAAGTCGCGCCCCCTGGTGATGCCTGCTTAAAGCAATGTATTGTCACAAAGTATTTAAAACTATACCAGTTCAAAACTGTTTGGCATTTTCACTGTCTATCTTTATGCCCACACACGCGGGCAACATTGCCCTGGAACTTAGCACTGCTGTATAATAACTAACAATACGGTGGTTGCAAGCCCAGATGGATTCGAATCATTATAGTTTTTAATTATTGTTTTGGGACAAGATCATAGACATCACTAATAGAAATTGAGAAATACTGCTGTTTGACTTTCATGCTATTTTCATCAGTATTGATTCCTAAAGTACTGTAGTACGTGTATAGAATATGAGTACAGTGATGTACTCATATTCTATACACGTGCTTTTTTTATATGTTATGAGTAATATAGTGGTACCCTACTGGTCCGCTTAGAGCATAGGTTCCCAATGGTTGCAGTACCGTCCCCGAAGAAATAGAGAGAGAGAGAGAGATAATTTTTAATTTGTGATTATTAATAGATAATAGACAGACTTATAAAACTGGTGTAATTAACGGTTATGTAGAAACGCCCCCTGCGTTGGATTTTTTTTTCTTTTGACCTTTACAATCTATATAAAATTTGGTAGGTCAAATCAATTTTTACCAAATAAACTTCTTAAGCACCTTATAAATATCGCAGCAATTGCGGAAGCGACTGTGGAATTAATACCGTAAACATTGCGTCCAAAGAAATAGGGTGAAGCGAATACTTTCCTTATTGAATTCCAAAGTATAGCTGTTAGCGAATTGCCAGTGTCTTATTTCAATTAGCAATAACCTTCCATCTTTGGGCTGTTCCGTTTTATTTGTTTGCTCGAAGTTTATTTTCGCTTCCGTTCTATCTAGATTACATCGCAGATGCGGTCCGTTCCGTTGAGAGGATATAAATGCCACCACCTCCGCAAATAATAATAGCAGTGGTTCCAAACCGTTTACGCCTTATACCATTGATGAGTTAAAATATCTTATTTAAATAAAACCAATTTATTGATTTTGTCGCGTTTTATTTTATTACCGTCGTTTCATAATCCGAAAATAAATCCATAAATTTTACACATGAGAAATTACCACTAAGCTTCTTTCATTTTGTTTAAGAAGAATTAGTGATAAAACTGTACCATGTTTTTACTGTAAGTATATCGTGGAATCATTTTTATATATAATTCTAAATTCACACTGAAACCGCAGCTTAATTTCATTTATATTCTGACATCGAATATAATTGAGATTAATTTATATTGTGAACAGCGCTACACCGCAATGGAGATTCGGATAATACCAAACGACGCAATAACTAGCATGATTCTTAGACATTTATAATTTTATGTCATAGTTTTTTTGGTTGGAAAATTTCACTGAACATAGTATTGTTTTAAAGCGCGTCTTGAAATATTTGCTTGATATTTTGCTTTTGTTTAAAATTATAAACCATGAAGTATTTCTTAATTAATATTTATTTAGAAAGTCAAGAACGTTTCGTGACGTACCCTGAAAAATATTTTTATTCGTAAACACTACAATGGCCTAATTTTTGTATCTTATTGTGTGTATGTGGATGTTGCAAACACAAGAAGGAATATAAAGAATTGTATAAAGTGTAAGTCCATACAATCGCTTTCAGTCTTGCGCTATGTATATATTTTTTAATCTTTTCCTCAACGTAAGGCATCTAATTAATTCAACTCAATGCATTTGTCTTATACCCAGGGCATTATTTACGTTGTTGTAGGTTTATTTTTTGTACACAAATAGACACGGTTCGCTGCGTGTACGGCAATAATTGATTAAAGTCGAATAAAGTAAATTGGTCGTTGTTTTTCCTTGAATAAATAATAAAAAAATCTTGATGAGTAACGCACACTGGAGTCGAAAAAAACTAGAGCTGCCAAATGGAGGCTATCTAAATAGATTGATTGAAAGGGCATAATAATACTCGATATCCATTCGACCGCTCACATCTTATAGAATTACTAGTTCCGACCTCTGTCCAGTGACTGATAAGCCTACGTCGGATGTCCGCTCGTCAATGGGAACTCGTGACTGACGAGGGTCTGTACCTAAAAAAGAAATGTAACGGGACGCGAACACACGTGCCATTTAATTTGTGTCGTAATTTTTGTTGAAAGAACGCCATCTATGTCTTTAACAAACAATCTCGTTGGAAAGAATAATATACTACGTTGTTTTTTTCATTGATATTACTTTTTTTATAGATGCGTAAGCTTTACTTATCGACCTCCATTTTGGAGGTAAAATAGTCCAAGGTTTCTGCAATGAATCACTTAGTGTGCCAATACAAAAAAAAAGGTCGTTATGAAAATATAAAAAGATAAAGAATTTTAAAAACGTTCTCATTAAAAAAATAGTTTTGATTAATTTATGATATATATAAAACGAGAAACGACAATTATATATTATTATTTAGGTTTTTAATGGATCTTTTATGAAACACACACTGAAAAGATTTACTCTTTGTCAGTTCATAAAGAACTAAAAGTGAGACTAAAATTCGTTATAAACAATAGGAACAGTTTAGTTCTGTCTCTATCCATTTAAAACGGTGCGGGTAACTAAAGCTGCAATAAAAATAAAAGTCAAAACGGCATTTGTTACGTTATAACTGATAAAAGTGATATCGAAAATATAGTTTGTGTTTCTACCGTTTTCCACGTTTCATAAATCTTTGTGCTGATGCTTTGTTACTGCGGCCCTATAAAAAGGAAGTGCAAACATTTTAGAGTCGCTTTTCTACCGAAAATGGCAGTCAAGCTTCTGCTGGGTCAGCTGGTTGCTCAATAAAATACTAAGCTGGACGTGGAAAATACTCACCATATACCTCACTATATTTGATACTACTGAAACATCTGTGTAGAAAAAACGAAAAGAATCGATATCACATTGAATATATTCACAACTTGTCGCTTACTGTGCCACTGAATTCTTACGTTTTACAGAATCTAGAGCAAAATCAAATCCAGAACAAAAAACAAATGTTGTCATGAATAAATGGAAAAGTTCGGAGCGCGAATAAAGTTTTAAGAATAATTCGACCGCCCTATTATTCTCTGAGTGTTTAGCTTCGCAATTAGTGTTATGTTTACACAATGCAAAATGGAAACGAAAAGCCGAGAGGAAATGTAGCATTTCGGTTCTTGTTATTTTTTTGCGCGGTTACAACCGATTTTTCATAACTCTTCGGCCACTTGAAAACGTAACGACGTTTTTGAGATATAATAATAAATTGACAAGTATAAATTGATAGTGTGATATGGAAAATTAATCACTTGAATTTCAATTCTCGCCAGTGTGATCTTTCCATCTGTACTATAACAATTTTCAGACGTCAAAATGTGTGTTTGTCTGTTTAGAAACTTTAAAATCCCCTTTAAATTAATCTTAAAAATCGACTTTATGTTAAGTATGTTTGTTTCATCGGGGTCGATTCAGAAAACTACTGAACAACTTACCTTCAACAACTTGCTTCGAAATAATTTCGTAGGCTTTTGATGAGGAAAGCGTGCCACCCGGTTTTCATTGAACCATTACTTATATTAATATAGATTATGATAAAAAAAAAATCGAACAAACACAAAACACTTTTCTGCACTAGTACAATTGAGTCTATTAATGAACTTCATTTAAACTCACGCTTAGAAAGATTAAGACAAAGTTTACCGATTTAACAAATTTGGTAAAAATATGTGTTTGAGTGTACGTACGCATAACATATGGTAACCAGAGAACACTCATAACTACATTGCGCTATCCTCGCACACCTATTTCGACTTTTCTACTTCCATACATTTACGCGGACATTCACATTGAGACGGGTCCATAACCCTTTTCCCAACTTTCCTTACAACATTCCCTTTTAACCTTACTTTTGTCTAATTACAAAATTTCGTCACCCGTACTCGTACCTAGAGCATATCTTAATGCCCGTGTAGCTACGGCACTCCTTTATGTCGGTATGTAGTAACAGTAGATATTGCTTGTAATATACTAAAAAATTAATTCAGTTTTATCACGCCTGCTTTTCGACTTGATTCAGTCAGCCATATTTCACAAGTACCGTTACATTTCTCTGTCAAGGATGAAAAGTAATCTATACGAGTATATCACTCAACGACTATCAAACTATCCATTCCGTTATAATGTGAAAGAAAATAAAAACGGTCATACAATGATCAAGGAAGCGTGTGGGTTTTTTTATGGAGTATGCTGACAAACGAGCAAGCGGCTCACCCGATGGTCAGTGATCACCACCGCCCATGGAGATTTACGTTATAGAACTTGTAAGTGCGTTGCCTTCCTTTAAGAGGGGAAGTTTTGAAAGAAGGATGGAGGTATAGTGGGGGGGAGCAGAAGATATGAAGTAGAAGCGAGGAGAAAAGGAGGAGATGGAGTTAGAGAGAAAGAAGAGGGAAGGGGATGGACCACCGGCGACCTCACAAAAACACTTCCACTTCACGCCGATTTTCAGTGAGGTTGTGGTACTAATCCGGTTCGAGCCATCCCATTCAGCAGCGGGTGCAGCTGCTTAGCTCTACCACCGTTGGTTACCTAGTATCTGAAAACGAAATTACCTGTCGATAGATATAAATTGTGCACTTTGTGTCATTTTTAGCATCGGGCACATGGTTATTACACGGCGTTCTGTACTCCGCCCCGGTGATGTTACAACGAAATAATGAAGGCAATATCGTGCCCCGCCTGTGAGGCGCAATCACCACTGAACTGCAATGCACCGTGAAGATATCTACGCTAACAACCCCCACAACAAAGAACTAGTGACGTTATGTGCATATACATTATAAGCCATTGAACGTGGCTTACTGTGTACGGGACGTGTGATATTAAAAATATATTAAATGATGCACAAAGTTTACGTATGAATATTGACGGATTTTGTCTTCTTTTGAGTGACGTGAAGGCTTTAGTTGATATATATTTTATTAATTGAATGCTACTGTCAAAAATCAATGTCATATCTTGTGGTATACACGAATACTGTACATTATAAAGTTAAACAACCGGAATTAATTAGGTTTTGATTCTGTTTTATGTTCCCGAAATTTCGAATACAGTATATCATTAATGGTTTCGGGACAGGCTATCCTGGCCGACCAGATTAATAACGAAGTCCCAAGCAGATAGTCTGTCTGGGATATCCCCATTAATAAAGTCAAATCACATTTATGAATGTGATTTGACTTTATTAATGGTACTACTACTATGGTATACTATGTCTTCCTGTTCGCGTTTATTATTAGTTAATTATGTCGGTGTATAAGGTGTAATATATTCCTACAAAGATCAATAGTTACATTAAAATAACACTGATTCTTTGCTTAGTTGGTGCATGAACGAAGGAGAACGAAACATATATACTTAACTCTTCTTATTTGTGAATATGTATAATTTTACCTTTTGTATTTATACTTGTTTATTTTGATGATAAGATGAGCTAGCACACGTTGTCCTGCCTCATAAATACACGATTCTAAAGCTGTTTGTTATTAGACCTCTACTAAAACTCTTTCTCTTGAAAGGCGATAAGAGTTGAAAGTTTCTGTATACTGGTTTAGTGGGCCACAAGCGTGCGATTAATATTTAGTTGAGGCGAATACCTCATTACATAAGCCGTCATCAATGATATTGCCCACGAGCGAAATAATTAGTCATGTGTACACTCCAAGATACGCAGAGATTGAAGTTTTGCCAAACCGCCGAAAGCCATTTTGGCGGAATTACACGTATATCGCTGGCACAGCATAGATATAGTGTTTGACGCGTCACAAACATGCCACAGGATTAATTGGACATGGAATTATGTTAATTATCGTTACGACTTAGACTTTGGTCGAGTGGCATAGCCAAGGTGAGCTCTCGGAACGGTATATCTTATTGATGTCAATTAGTAAGATAACTATTTTTAAACCGCTGATCTATTTTTGATCCCCCCATTGTTAAACTTAACGTGGATTGCAAAATAGTCCTACCATTTCAAAATTATGTGTACTGCTCCAGGTGGACTTTGAGCAATCCTACCACTTTAAAAATTGTATTAGAAAAGTGTATTCAAAAAGCTCCATTTAGCGAAATCATTAGTAGAGCACATTTTACACAGAAGTTAATCTCAATTAAAAGAAATCACGACCAACTCGACGGAAATGAATTTAAATACGTCCATCTGGAGTGCAATTAGGAATTTCTTAAGCTCGACTCAGGGGGATATCAGAACATAGTAGGGCTTTACCTGCTTATTTAATGCACAAGCGATGTTTGTACACTTAATGAAGCACTTAGCTGTTGTACGGTATCAACTAAACTTTAGCATTAATAAATTGGGCCACACCACAAACCTACCTGAAAGCCATCTTTATGTGCTTGGGAGTGTCGTTGTTTAAACTGGCAATATATTTCTAAATATTGATACCAATAAAATGAAATGTACGTATAATTTTTATTGTTTTTATTCACATCTATTGAGTGACATGTAAATATACATGTGTGACTAACTAAAGTATAAGTATAAGAAAACTATATATAAGCGTGCAATGTCTCTGTTGCCGAAAAATTTAAAAATCGTCATTCAAAATTTTTGAATCAATGGTTTATCGTAACTTAACTTGATTATAATTTTAAAATTAATCTTTTGGTGTCGTGTAAACATTTAAATAATGCTACGCCGATAGGAAAAATATGCAATGTTGAGTTACATTTTCAATTTGTGCGACTTAAAGGGAGTTCCATTATATTTAAACATGTTTGATTTACATCACTTACTGAATCCATTTACATTAGTCGGGCACATGTTCGCGAAGCAAGATTTCTGAATTCAAATTCAACGCTACATTTATTTCCATTTGTTTATATTCGAATACTTTCAATGTGGATTCTGCAGACGTTTCTCTCAAAATACAAACTAATAAAACATCTTCGATAGAGTGCTGCCTCTAGTTGCTATTTTTATGAAGTGGTTGGAGAAATGTAGACAAAAATATTGTAATAAATATAGCAAATAAACATTTTGATGAAGATTTCTTGTATTAAGATGAATAAGGTATTCATCTAAATACAAGAAATATTTATATTTTATGAAAAAATATTTAATCTTTTCATAAAATATAAATATTGTTTTATTTGCGGCGTCTTTTCGAATATATAGTGTTCGTGATCAGGGGACAGAATTAATAATTTTTAATTTTGTAAATAATTTGTTTTATGTACGAAACTGTTTAATGCCAGTATAATGAACTTGCATTAATTTTATTTGTTGCGTAATTACCGTGTAGGTGCGCAAATGCAATTATGACCTGCATATTTTTTAATTAAACACTAGTTCTAATTACTATGGTATCTGATGATAAAAAGGGATGCAGTTTAGGATGCTAAACGCACAATTTTTTTTAAGATGCAAACGAGAAAAGTGGCTTAGCTGATGGTAGGCGATCACCGCTGACTATCAACATTCGTAGCCACATTATTGCAAAGGCGTGTGGAATAAGGGGAGGGGGAGAGATAGGCTTGGACCACCGGCCTTATTCGACGGATGAAACGCGGACGCACTTCCACTATACGCCAATTTTCTGTGAGCCTGTAGCACTTACCCGGTTTGAGCCGGCAGCAGCGGGAGCGAAAGATAACTGGCAATGGTGTGCATAAACACTGCCTTAGATTAGTTTTTTTTTAAAGAGTCTTACTGCTCTATCCCATAAACACTAAAAATTCAACAATATGTATAATAATAATGCTACCCTGAGCAGTGGCGGTACTACTATACAAGTTTTACTCTTTAGTAGGGCAAGCCGGGCTTTTGGGCTTGTATGGTATGTAACATTTATAATTGGATAAAGGCAATTTTGTCTACATTAAGCCTAAGTCGCAGTTGCTTCATAGTTTATGAAGGAGTAATGTACAAGATTATAAGGTTTTCGTTTATTCCACAAGCACTTCAGACTACGGGCAAGTGCCGTATGTAACGCAAGGCCCTCGCCATCAGACGTAATAACTCGACGCGCCATAACGTGTAACTATTCGTGAATCAATATGTATATACCGCGATGTAATCAGCTACGACAATAGTCATAACAGATCTCTGCGGCACTTGAAACTCCCAGCGCTGTGATTTTTGAATAGATTTCGTCGGAGAAATTGGATTACATCGATATAGAACAAATCATTCAATGGGCGGTATAATGAGATATAATGAGGCGTTATGAAAAATAGCTAATCGTAAGCATGCTTAGAAACTTTCATAAGATCTTTGTAAGGATCGCGAAATGTGACACTGATCTTTAATTACCTTCCTGAGCAATGAGCATGAGTGATTTTGTGTTAATGTATTTACTATTATCTGAGAGGAGGGAGAAAATCGATTGGAAAAGCAATCATTACAAGGTTTTCAATGATTTTAATTCTTTTGGGAGTTACGTGACGTATTTGATAATCCGCCGCCGGATTATTTTTCCTTTTCTGTTGTTACAAGATAATTTTCTTTATTCATTTGTATTTCATTGATATTCATGTCACAAATTTTCAAATGCGCCTACATACCTATAAAAAATTGGAAACTTATGTTGTTTAATGTATTATAGTTGTTCATCCATGCTTTTCTTATGTGATAGAATTTCTTTTAAAATATTTGTTCGTATGTAAAACTAACGTAAATGTATTTTGTTCGCAGGTAAGATCTACGTAACAAAGCACCACATCTGTCTGTTGTGAAGGTAACATGCAAAGTAATTTATTTCACAATTTTCTCGCGTTAATGTTATATAAACATGGAAAGATTTCAAATGTTAAAATTTAAAAGTACTTCAAATATGTAGTTTTTGTGAAAAAAGAACTCGATCGATAGGTAAATAGGGCCGTTTGTGTGCAAACTCACCTATTATTCCCGCCCTAAATGGATGCTTTGCATTCGACTGCTGAACATAGGCGTTCTCTTTGGAAATCGTTGAAGCACACTCATCTGCCACCCGACTCGAGCTCACGTCAGAGTTCGGTTTACATTTGTTTGCAAAAATGCCGTTGCGCACCCCTCGCATCCCCGACGGCCGACGTATTTTCTCTTGCCCGCCGAGTGCATGTTTCATGTTTACCCTAAGGTTTAAAGTCGCAATACGACACGTCATCAGTTTGCGATTTAAAATCGGCTACGAGATATTTTTGTGTTCGATTTAGGATTGATTTTATTTCAAGGTCTCTCATTTGTCCCTCAGTTTATTTAAAAAAAAAGGCGTCTTTTTTCGTCTTATAGGATAGGCAACACGGCATTTGTTCTTAATTGAAGTAACGAATTTTCATGAGCAGCTGTTTGGTGAGCGATATCACCATTTTTTTATGTTTTACCTTTATCGTGGAGGGAATTTGTTAGTATAACTTTCAACACCAACTACGGATAAAGTGAGCTACACAATAAGTTATCTAAACTGGTCTGATCAAGACACCGACTTTTGTTGCGGTATTTTATTAGCTCTGCAATGATTCTAATGAATTAAACTTAGCAAATTACTAAGTTTTGTCCGCGGAAACACCAGCGTGGATTTTATTTTGTAATAATCGTTCCGCATAAAGCATACATCGTAGCACTCTCAATTAAACCAATTGATAAACAGTCCTGCAGATTTATAATATTTTATTTTATATACGAAGTAACCAGCGAAACCAAAATAATTCCCCAGACATACACCCATTGATGCAGCTTAATTTATTGATTTCAAAGATGTCATTTAAAAAAAAATGCTTCCATGTTTCATTGACTACGTTTTTGCCTTCCAGCATTTTTATATAGTGTATTTGGAACGAATAAATAGTAATGCATAGTTGTTTAGACGTGGGTTTGCGACCTCGCTGTAAACGCACGAAGCGTATAAGACTCTTTCAAGTAATTAACTCCGCGGCTCCGAGCCAGGCCGCCGTCCATTTTTATGTTTTCGGTCTGAGAGCAAACATCGTTTTCATAACGACACGCTTATTAATGAAACCTGAGGGCGCCTAAGACCTTTTTGACCCAGATTCACAGTGGGTATGAGTGCGTCTTTCAATGAAAGTGTTTTTCTTAGGAAATTAAGTGCCGAGACGAGCAAGTTATGTACCTAAGCATTTAGCTTACATATAACAAGTGTATATAATTTTTATAGCGACTGCCGACCCCACTTAGTGGGATAAGAGCGGGAAAAAAAAGAGAGAGAGTTTATATAATTTTAATAGTTCTTAATGGTACAGCTTTTTAAACGTATTTACGAAGTAATGGACGCACTATTATATTCCTTGATAACGATTATATATTGTTAGGGTAGTCCTTCTTAAGTAAATTATTCAATTACTTCTATTGAAGAGGTTAAATCCAATCCCACTACTTCGCGAGTATGCGAGTAATGATAACTATGTTAAAACACTAATGCGTGTAGTTTTTTACGAATTGCGTTAGCGCTTTTACGCTAATTTTGAACTACACGAGTACAATACTGCTGGCTGTTAACTGCTGGTAATTACTAGTTGGCATTGCCGTAAAAACGTGGTGAATACGGTGTTGCTTACATATTGTTACACTTGGCACTAAAGTAATTGATAATTTTGTGGTGTCTGCCAGCCGGAAACTGTCTATGATGCCTTCTGTTTAAAAATGATTTTTTATAATCGCTGTCTTAAAAATTACGTTGTTCGTTGTAGATACAAACTCACTCAGATGAGTTTTCATTTTTCTCTTTGAATCTATTTAAGTATTTATCACCCGAAGGGGAAAATAGAACAAGGCTGTTAAAGGAATAAAACTACGAGTTAATGAAACAGTAAAACGTAATTCATTCTTCAGTCTTAAAGTAAAAAAGCAACAGTTTTTCTCTTCCAACATTTCTTATAAAGATTTTTATTCAAGTCGGGTTCAGTGACTTAGATGTATACTGTATCATCGGAATCCCTCCGTTGTCTGGAGTAACATAAGCTATACGATGTCAAAAGAAATTTAAAATGTTAAACGTGACGTTTAAAACTTTTTGTGCCGCATTTTAGCGTCTTTTTTTGCATAATTGCCCACGAGAGTTTTTATCTGATATTTTCATATTCTTTTTCATGCTTATAAATTGAATACGCCTTTGTATGTCCTAATGCTCACTTTTAGATTTCTCCACATTACACATTACACATTATACATTCTGTATAAACCAAATTTATATGCTGCCTTGAACCAGATTCAAATCCGTTTGACAGAACATAGGGAAAACATAATTCGGTTGTCATAATACATGAAGAAAGTTTAGAACCCCATCACAACATTTTATACTGAGAACTGCGTTAACTCCGAGTGCTGTATGTATAATATATATCTGTATTTTTTTTCCTTAGCATTTTCAATTATATTTGTGCATACAGTATCATATTACTGAGCAAGCACGTACTAAATTTGTGCTGAATCTTTTTGAATAAACAATGCCGTCTGTACCGGAAACAAAAACGTCGTTCCCGCATACAAATTGGCTGGTTAAGCTCTGACTCTCACATACATTTCTTTTTTAAGATACACCATATAATACCCATTAGGTACTTCGTTATTCGGGATTGGCTGAAGAACCGGGTACGAGTTTTGAATAGATATTTTGCGTCAGTTTTTATAAATTCAAGGTTTTTTCTAATTGTCATTTCAATTAGAAAAAACCTTGGAAAAAGTCATTGCAGACCGCAAGACTCTTCTGAGTCTTGCGGTCTGCAATTATTTTTTTTTTGCTAAAAGAGAAGTTAATCAAGACACAAGACAAACAAGTCGAAGGTCTAAAATAAATGACTCGTTTATAAAATACAATTTCTTTCAGTGTTTTGGACAAAAAGTTTAAATTTGATTACAAATACGTAGTAATTTATAAGTAAGATCCTTTTTTAACTTTTATGTCAACCTCCACTTTAGTGAAGTCGCTCTTGGAAAATAGAATACACCATCTTATATCTCTAAGTGACTACCGCAATATGGAACAAAAAATTTTAGTACTTTATTTGTTCCAAACACGAAGTGATTTTGTATTATAATAGGGAATAGTATGCCACATACGATCAGATACTCGATTATATTTGTCTTGACTTCAAGTTATTTTTTTGGAACTTAATTAAAAGTTTAATTATTCAATTAATTCCTATCGTAAACCTCTTTAAAAGGTTAATTTTTGGTCGGTTTGTCCATTCGCTTTCTGCAGACCAATTTTGGTTATATATAATCATAGCAGAGTTTTACATTAGCTTATCTCGAGACTTAACAGAAAACTTTTTTAAAGGTGAAGTCCTCAAATTCGTCTAATTATTTTATACGTATATCAGGGAAATTCTCCAGGTATTGTCAGATTACCGAGATTACCCGGTGGTAGTTATTTAAGATAAAATAAACCGTCTGCCCGTTTACATTGTAGACTGTATGTTTTTTTAAAAATCAAATCAATTTTAAAACTTAGCGAACCCTAAAAGCTCGGACGATTTACTCATCTCATGTTATATATTATGAGTGATATAAAATTGTTGTTGTTAATATAACAACAATGTTTTTTATTTTGTCGAATTTGACATTTGTACAAGGTTGCTTTTTTACGACTATGTTGATGGCCACGAGAGTATATCTGTTTTTTAGACTATTCGTTGTTATCCTTTTGTGTGTGCGTCGGACGCGTCCTTTGATTTCTCATCTAACATTTTACCGCAATACTGCTAGCGCCATCTGTGCGAAGGCTGTCTACATTGTCGCTAATTCCTGTAAATGTAGCGACCTCTAGAAAACTGGTGAAATCAGTAGCGCCATCTATAAGAACTGCCTAGTTCTATTTACAGGAAATCACTAGCGCCACGTACGGTACAATTGAGTCTACAGCAACTTTGACAAGCTTCACTGAGTTTTACTCCTGATTTTACAGCCACTCTCCTGTAGAGGGCATTGTTCTTCTATGTTCTATTTTATAGTTCCTTCCTTTATTAACTTGCAGCGCTACTATGCGCTCCTTAACTGACTTTATAAGGCGAAAGTTTTCAACTTGTTTGATTTTTGATTTGATTTTTGTATGTATGTTAAATCGTATCTCCTTTAAGTGTTAATATTGTTTACACTGACAGAGAAATGTCATTGATGTTTAGAAGATAAATCATAGAACCGGTTAAAATCAAGTTCAAAATTAAGGTTAAACGTAGATATATGTATATTTGAAATAGGTTTTAACTATCGAATATTTATAAAAATAAAATATTATTTAATTTATTATTCGTAGAACCAAATTTAACCCCATTTTTTTTATTTTTAGTTTGTAAATTAATGAAATTTCATATTCAATTTAACTATTTAATTTAATAATTAATATACTTAAATTTGAAATTCGAAATTAAAAAATTACAAATTGTGCAATTAGCAGAAATGCTTGTTATTAACAGTACAAATATAATTCAATGTATTTGTAACAGATAATATTAAATTTTATCCTTGCGCATTATTACTCTAATCAACGAAATCCAGATTATAATCTTTAAGGTTTCTTTTTATTTCATCTTAATTTATACGCCTTTTACTTTACTGCAATAAAATTATCTATATCCCTCTTACGGTTAATGTAATTGTCTAGATTAAAGGTAATCTGAAATCGATTTGAGAATCTAAGTACAATGTTGAAGAGGTTACGAAAGTGTTATCGACTGAAAAAGTTTTAGGAGGCAGTCTTCTGGTGATAGAGTGAGTTTTATGGAAATTTTATGTCTTTGTTATGTCAAACTAATAGCTTATCGTTGCAATTTCATGTTTTTTGCCAACAAAAGGGATCGATTTTATTAAACAGTTTTGTAGAGATTGTCGTGGGATGAGATAATGTCGAAATGTGTTACAATTTATAGCAGATCTTCTTGCCCCACAATCGGGTTTGGTTCTTCGACGAAGAACCAAACCCCCACGGGAGACCGACACCGAACGTAAAATGAAATATAACTTATTTTAAATCTCAATTGCGATAAATTTAATAAGTTTTCTAAAGAGAGGACATCCTTATCAAATATGCGATCACCGCTACCCATTTGCAACATAAAGGGACGTTATTGCGTGAAATCGTTGCTGACTTTAAGGGCGAGAGGAGAC
>DWHO01001190.1:0-16250 GCA_018247575.1 Eurytides lysithous rurik
CGATAACCGCAAGTCGGTCTTCCTTAATCATCCATTCCATATTTAAAAATAAGTGAAATTCGAAATAGTGCACAATTTTATTTTCATAAAACATTCGAATTCGAATTTAACAACTGTTTTTGTAGACAGCATTCAAAAGTTTTCATTTTGTGACAGAACTTATGACCCGACCAGGTATTTTTGCATTGTGTTAAGGATTTCTTCTACTCTTCCCACTTTGTGTTTGCATTGTCATTGTGACTCAAAGTTCCCTATTAGGTATTAAAGATTTCACGAAAAAGTAAATAATAATAAATGTGATAAGACATCATTGCTATCTGATCATTAACTAGGCAGAGCCTGTACTTTGGTAACTAGACACCTGATATACATACATATACGTTTGTAATGCATATTTATATAGATAATTAACACCCACACAGAACAGATCCAAAAGCGAACCTTTGCGTAGCGCTCAAATATTTTATCCTGGATAGGAATCAAACCCACGACCTTTGGCTTTGCAGCACTAACCACTACTCCATAGGGTCAGCTTTTAAAT
Organism: Eurytides lysithous rurik; assembly: GCA_018247575.1. Lineage (NCBI taxonomy): Eukaryota > Metazoa > Arthropoda > Insecta > Lepidoptera > Papilionidae > Eurytides > Eurytides lysithous. The sequence goes on from DWHO01001190.1 coordinate 542, forward strand.
TAATAAAATAATTCATTGACATTTTTCTTTAATTCGATCCCAAATCTTTTAAATACTTTTTAAATGTTCTCAAATGTTTGGCATATTGGCTAACAAACTCGATATAAATATTTCTAACATTTATCGGTTAGATGAACAGATGAAAATGAACATTTATGCTTCTACTCTCTTCAAGAACTCCTTATGTGAAATTTTATTATATTTTACATATTTGAGGATGGTATTTAATAACGTTTTTTCAATCATACGCCTATATTCATTTTATACCTGCTACCTCGTAATTGTTTTTTGCAGTGCACTGCCATTACAATATTATATAATCAATCACATATCTATTTTTTAACGACGAGGTCGAAGCGACGTGTTCAAAACAGGCGGCGTCTTTTGCATGCACCTTTTTTACCTTTATGATTGATTCTTGACATCTATAGAGATTTTAGTTAGTTTACCCTTTGAGTCCTAGGGACTATATAAAGCTTCTTCGAGATACCAAAAACATAGAAAGTCTGGTTTTCAGAAATTGAATTGATCCTACCTGTAAGATTATGCATGGCACACGTGAACAATTTTAGAGATTGTTGGCTAAAGCTAAAAAGGCTAAAGTACTGTGTAGGTCGACGTTACGCTAATACCATTCTGCGCCGGTTGCAGTGTAGGTGAATTTAACACTAGATATGAATTTATTATCTGTGGATAGGACGAATTTCCTAGCTTATTCTACATAACCATGGCAGTAACGAAATAATCCATCGCGCATTTCAGCACCAATCACGCGTAAAACAATTTAAGTCACTATGAACGCTAGAAAAGTTTATCAGATTCCTCGCACACCAGTAAATAATACCATTACTATTTTTAATCACACTTCATAAATATATAATTGGAACATGGTTATAAAAATAAAAAGCTAAAAATTAAAAAAATATATACATTTTTAATAGACAAAGTATTTATTTTAAAATGATGGGACATCTGTATCAAATTTAAAATCAAAAACCCTATTCGTTATTAAAAATCTACATCTATAAAACAATAATGTGATATAAGATGAGGTTAAAGCGAAATTTAAAACTTTTGAGAAAAAAATCAAACCTTTTACGTCACAGTATAGCGCAGTATAATCATATTAAAATTAATTGGTACATAACATAAAATTTTTCACGCACTCGATTACAGGAAATTTATTATAAAATGTGCCTTATCTAACAAAGAAATCAAAATGGCCTGAATATTTATCATAATTTTTTTTATATTAATTATTTATTCGTTTTGTAATATTTTTACCGAAGTCCATTATTTTTAAATCAAGGCACACAACTGTGCTTGATATTGAAATCTATCCATAAATGTTTTGTCATTTTTGTTTCGCGGCGTGCAGTACAGGTATTAATATCGTTAATAGGTTACTATAAATTAATAACACGCAACACCGAGCGGAAGCTACCAATTAAATAACAATGAAATTAGTATCTAACTTATATATTTTTTAATCAACTACCTAAGTTTTATATGAACAACCAAAATATTATTAATAAAATGTTTTACCATTTGGGGGGTACAGTTTAGAGATTAGATGACAAATAAGTAAATAAGTGCAAGTTCATTTATCATTAACAAATTAAGGCCGCTGAGTTTTTTTTTTTTACTAATAGGGGTAAATATCAGTAATATAGTTTAACTAAAACAACGCATAATTTAATTCCACCACGAAATCAATTTTGTGTAACTAATTGCTTTAAAATCATTGCATGTTACAATCCGTGTAATGACTAACTTACATAGTATTTAATAAATTCGCTTTGAGAATGCGTTCACTCATCAACAGTGGGAACAAACCGGCGACGTCTCCAAAATGAAAGCGTTATTGTTATTTTACTTCATCGTCTATGCTAAAGCACATCTTGAGGAATTGGGTGAGTGAAAATAAATGTTAATTAATTCAAATAGATCAACTAATTAGCAGTTTTCAGACTTCTCTCTTCAAATGAAACTTGCTCTTCATTCGATTTAATCAAAGATCAGCTAACAAAAAATAATAAGTTTAAGTCAATCTCCAAAAATAATTTGCAAGCCGCCATAACAGAGTTCAGAAATAGATTAAATTTTCGAAATTTAAATTTAGTTAGGTCGTGAATTGCGTTTTTAAAAGCTCGTATAATTAGGATTGAAAAAAAGACTACTTATGTTACAGTTTATTATCCTTGTCAACAGTAAGCTCAAAGTTTGTAAAGGTAATTTCCCAAGACAAGTGTTGAATACAACAAAAAGATTCAAACAAATGCTCATTAACGCAGTTGCTAAGCTCTTGGCTTCGACATCGCGGGCTGTAGGTTGTATTCCCACCCGAGGCAAATATCTTAAAGATATACAGATAGTCTCAAGATTTTCACAAGATCTTTACGAAACAATCTATGGGTATAGTCTCGCACTACATGATGTTTTCCAATAAAAAAAGAATCTGCATTTATAATATAATTGCAAATTAAAAAAAATCGTTAAAACAAATGCCTCATACCTGTTAAAATTGTTTTAAATGATATAACATAATGCAATTTTAGCCTACCGTGGTTGTGGATCAACAATGCCAATGTACTTCATCCTGGAGGTGTTCAAACTTTTAGACGTGGAGATAAATTTTCTTCCGACATAGTTCAGATCTAATCATGAAAACAGAAAAAAATCTCATTTAAACTTTACAAAGTAAAGAAACACCGCGATACTAGAAATCAGCAATTCAATCGGACATTAAACCCTGTTCATATGAATTATAAAACTAAAATATATGATAGTTTTTGTTAAATGAAACTAGTTGTTGTTAATGGTCATTGCTTTCGTTTTAGCCAAAGGTAACTTAGTGCATTTAGGTTCATACGATGCGATCGTTCAGATCGGAAACCTCACACAACGCTACACGCCACTGTCGGGTAACGACTTAATAAGCAGCCGTAACACACGTAACTTGATCGAGGGGATACGCAGAATGTTTAGGGTTGGTATTCATACTATGCCACCACTAGATCCTTATACTAAGTCTAGTCTACCATCGTTTTTCATTGACGACGAATTCAATTTAGTAAGGTGAGTTGACACGGTTTAATCATTTAGCGAAATTTGTAATATATCGTTATAAATTATTAAAAAGGAGTTTATTATCTTACAGTGGAGACGTTTATTTTAATAATCTTCGATTGACTGGAGCAAAGCGGTTTAATCAGAATTTATTGGAATTACGACTTAAAACACAAAGAGTTGATTTCGGATTCTCTGTACCGCTTCTGGACCTCAATGGTAACAATTGGTTTTATTTCGCTACGAAAGTAAAAAGAAATAGGAAGTGGGATAGGTTTTTAATGATTTTTTTATAAAATTTAGTGAGGAGACGGGAACATTAATAAATTACTCTTTTCCGACAGTACAGTCAGAATAAAATTGATTTTATGTATGATATTGTATTATATATTCTTAACAATTTTTCTGCCAACATTTATTTAAACCGGTACGCTTTTTTAAATTAGGCGGACTCTGCAAAAGGGCCCCACCACTACTAGTGAAAATACTAAGTTTCTACAATTTTTTAAATTCTTTTAGCGTCATACACATGTCATCTACTGTGCATTGAAAGCTTCAACATATTCTTTAGTAACATTAGGAATGGATTCTATGTAAGAACTAATTCTAATGAGGAACCGGAATGCTTCCGTACCACACATTAAGATTCTAAATTGGAAAACAAAACAGATTCACGCGTTGTGTAAATAATAATAAAGCACCGGAGATAATAACTTGTATCTTTTATTACTGCAGTTGATCTTCAAGCTGATTTGTCATTGGTAGGAATATTACCTCTGCATTTGAAGGGACATGTAAGGTAAGTTTTCTTGCATAAACATATTATATTTTATTAAATGGTGAAACATAAAAAAAATTAACAACTCCGTGTTTTATATTTATTTTATAAAAAATATACAAGCTGTTTATACGCATGTTCGTAAGAGAAAAACTTACCCATAAAAATACAGTGTCACGCAAATATTTAATGGTATTAAAACCAACCAGATAAAGACTACAACTACAACACCATACATACATAATACGAAAAGACTTTTCCCCTCACCTTGTGTTTGTGCTGCGAACTGTTATATATATATATATATATATACAAACTTATAATATCTTGGCAACCTTCCTTGCTCTAGGTTATTGCTAAAAGGAATTTCTATGTTGGGGGCAGTGCATGCTAAACCTGTAGGTTTAAATAAAGAATTTGTCTACCAGTTAGTAGCTCTACACAACCGATTGCACATCGATGACGTCGCGGTAAGATGTTACACTATTTAATTTATTATTTTATCTTTACTTACAACATAATAACAAATATAAGAAGCATAAATTACATCGTGTGAAACTGATCAAATTCAACTAACTAAAAAATTGTCTGGAAATTTGAAACTTGGATCATATAATTATTTAACATTAATTTAAAAATTGTAGGCAACAGTTACAAACTTGTGTTGCGAATTTTTCGTATTTTTTTCGACTTTCAAATCATCATAAGTAATATATACGGCATTATTTACAAATTTAAACACAAATTAATTTAAATTTTTAAAGCAAAAACTATTTTTTTCTAAATGAACCGTTTCATTGCTTGAACGCGTGACTGCGTTGTTCTTTTGTACAAAATAAACATAATTTTTGACTTAAATTTTTAAATTAAATCATGGACCTTTCCTATGTCAAGGAGTCAAGGATGTTAATCCGCTATAAAGAAAATATTCCACTTAAGTTAATTCACAAAGGAGGTCATAAGCTCTTGCAGGAGGGACAGTATAAGCTAAAAACCATACTGTCGATTATATCGTACGACCTGAAAGTAGCCATAGCAGTTCTCTTCTATCGACATTTGTTAGATTTTGTAGAATAGAATCTTTTTTCCAAAGAGATAATTGAAGCCCTTTATGGAACCATAACTATTTGCATAGGCACATGGACTGCTTCTTATCTCAAGGCTTTTTCAGTTAGAGCGTTAGCAGTATTACAAGAGGCCGAACAAACTAAATGGTACAAATATAAGTCATATCTGTGCTAATTATTTACGTCACTTGAAGTAAAGATTAAATGCTCGTTGGACTCGCATCACAATTTTTTTAAACTTTTTAAATGTTATATCTTAGAATGATTGACTATTGTCTATTGTCTGTCTAACTTAAATAATATATAACGAGGAGATCTTTTATTAATGATAGTTGTTGTAAATAAGTTCTTTCCGTCGTATAAACTAAGTATGTGTAAATTTTGTTTCAGATACAATTCATAGGAACCAAAATAGATATTAACAAAATTATACAAGATAGCGCACTTCGTTCGGCTGATGATGTTATACCAAAGAATGTATTTTCAAAAGTAAAGAGTCAAATTGATACATACATAGCAAAAGTAGCCCTTCAAGAAGCTAATAAAATACTTTCGGGAGCAAATACTGAACAAGTATTAGCTTTTCTCTTACCAGAAGATAATTCAAAATAAATCCAAAAGATAGCCTTTATTTCAAATATATTAATTCAAAAATATAATAATGCATTCATGAGATAAGTTTTTTATTTAAACATTTCAAGTAGAAAATTATTTTTGTATTTACGCAAATATAAATATAAAAAAATAAAATAACTGATTAAGTAACTTATCGGCATTATGTAATAAGTAACTTAACTAATAATTAAATAACCTATCAGTATAAGTATTAGGTCGAACCAGCTGTGGAATCGGTTTTTGCGGCGCATGATTCAGACAACTGTTTTAGTGTCAGTAGGCAGTATGCGATGGCTCGATGCCTTCCAGTAGCTTCCCAAAACAAGGTGCGGAATTCCGATAATATATGTTTTACCTCCATCTGAGGGCGCTTAAAAAGAGCAAGGTTCGATCTTGGTCGTTATCGACAGTAATCGCTTGGCCCCTATTTTTTTACCTTGTCTTACAATAAATAAATATTGGCATGGCAATGTAATGTATGTCGTACTATTCTATAATTGACATCCTTCGCATTGTGCATATTCGATTTCAATAAAGTGCACCAAAACATAGTATATAAAATTACGTTATATTTGTGCAAGAAGTTCACGATTTTAGCCTATTGGCCCCTAATACCGTCTACGTAAAGTGCGTGAAAACTGACCTAAAGGGACCGCGGTTTCATTCCGTCTGCGCTGAGTGTATTTACCATTGATGTCGCATTCGAAAAGTTGTCGCTTTTCGCGGAATTGCCCTGCACTAGTCAATAAGGAGTCAGTCGTAAAACAGCTGCGCTACTGTTATTGTTTATAATCTCTTTTCGAATTCTCCTATCGCGTACCGTTTTAGAATTATTATAACCAGTCTTGCAGTGAATAAAATGAATTGCAGATATCAATTGATTAAACGACTGACATATGTCTTCTATTTTTAATATATAATAATCGCAATTAAAGTAATAACTTAAAGCAACTTACTAAAACATAGATTCTTATACGCTAAGCTTATTCAAAATGACCACACGATTTTGAATACAACCCTTCAACCTTCATGGTCCGTCGGCTATAACAGCATGAGGTCCATATCAATATGGGCGGCTGCTTTGATCAAGGACATCTAGAGTGACTCCAAATCAATATAATATAATGTGTAAATAAACACTCAGTGACAATATACTGACTAATATTATAACTAATACGAATGAATGTTAAATTAATCCATTTCCATTTTTCTTTATTGTGACGTTATGTACAAAAAAATAATTTAAATAAGGAATATTATATTTTGGTTATGACATTACTGTATTAAGCATTTCTAATGAGATCTTTACTGAACTATGTTTTTTGGTTAATTTTGTAAAATTTATTTTTTTCGTTTAATTTGTTTAAACATTTGCATGCCAATAAGGCGAAATATGTATGACATCTATTTTAAGAGTAAGAACTATATGTACCATATTTCTGCAAATAAAGATGATATGATTACTAAGTTCCAGCAAAAAGTAATGTTATTCACCAGAGATATACCTATCGACGCGCTTTAATTCACTGAACCCAATAATGTAATAAAAAAAAATGTCTCCATGTGTCGTTTACTACGTTTTTGTTTTTCAGGGTCGAAATAATGCGCCTTTCTTCATTTTATCGTTCGTACATCAGCTTTCATAGATAATGTGAATAACTCGAATAAAGTATAACGATCAAATATGATTCATTTTCTGTCGATAAAAAAACTTCAGCGTTGAATTACGCAACCGTTAAAGAGAACAGGCAATTAAATAGACTGCACAGTTAATAATTAAGGCTTTATGTCAGTGCATATACGCCTTTACGTCCGTGTTTGTTGGACTTTCAATTCACTGACCGCTGAACTCTCGAAACTTCCGTACAGCGGTAATGGAAATGCTAATACAAATCTAATCAAGTCGAGCAAACAGTTTGGTACTGCATGTTCTCTGTATATAAATGAGAAAACTATTAATTTTCCAAGTGCGATTTTTGTGTCGGTTGTATTTATAGGTGTCTTGTATAGATTGACGTCGAAGCTTTTAGCCAGTGCCGCTCTATAAAGCTTCATCAAATCACCGAACCCGGGGAGATGCTAAGCTTCCAAGAGTTAGAAGTTTCCACGTTTAGAATTTTCATGAGTTGAATGTTTATGTGGTCAAAAATAAAGTTTCAAAATACTGACTTGATAACAATAAAAGTGTCGTTACAGTGGCAGGAATAAGAAAATAAGCAAACAGATGAAGGGTAGGAGGCATAAAATACGAATAGACAATTTCCTTTCGCCTTTTGAATAGTAATCGAAACGAATGCTTGCACCTAAAGTAGAAGAGCACTCTAAAATCTTTAAATATAAAATTTACGTAGTTCCTAGTAATCTTTTATATACAAACAATAAGACAATCTGACGCTGCTTATGTAAACTTTAATTCTTATAATATCGATAACTATGAAATAACTTATCATAAGATCACCTCTCCTAACTTACAGTGCACGCCTGGCTCTATTGTGATACATGTATAATTTTTAGTTATAACATCTTATGCAGACTAGAGAACGGAATAAAGACATTAAATATTGACTATGATTTATTATAAAATCATACTCAGTACTTAATGTCTTAACATTAGCTATGTATTAGAAACGGGTTCATGTCTACACAATTTCTTTGTTTCAATATCACTGACTAATATCTGACGCACTTGGAAATACGAAAAGATAATATTTGTGAATCAGCGATTAAACACTTTTTAGATAAGATTTAACAGGTGATCTTCGATTCGATTCGAACTTCACAAATCTTGTTTTATAGAAAATGTATTTAAAAATTAGGCATTCTATTTAATTAAAATATTTTTTTTTATTTTGTACTAGATTAAAAATAAATTAAGTCGTCAATAATAATGAACAATATTCCATATTCAATTTGCTTTGAGCAATGGTTAATAAAGATCTTGCAAATGCTATACACTTCTCTTTTAATCTCTATTAATGATAATCTATGAAAATGAAGACTCATTTTTTGATTGGGACACACTCTCACTCAGGACAAAGTATTTGTGCGATGTGCGTAGTTATTTGTTCTGTGTCTGGGTGTTAATTGTCTATATAAGTATATATTTAAAAAATGTATAAGTATGTATATCAGTTGTCTGATTACCATACTAAAGGCTCTGCCTAGTTTGGGATCAGATGGCGGTGTGTGAGATGTCCCATGATATTATTACCCCTGGGTTGACTGGGAGAGAATGCCTAAAGGCATTAAATCCGTTCTTTGTAATCCTTTTCTTAAGAGGTTTGCAATAAAGAATAAATAAATATTATCATTATTATTTAGGCGTACAGCAATGTGCCAGGCAAAGTTTCGACTTGAAACACAGTGTGTAGCTTAGTTTTCGTTCCATAGATGTAAATTCTCAAAGCTATTTTAATTACCTGTAAAAAATTGAAGCATTTATCTAAGTGCCTAAAGGTCGATGATTCATTTATAACTTATCAAAATTATGGGACACTTTCTGAGAGAGAAGAAACATGAAATTTAATCTATTGTCTAATTATCAAATATTTATTGCTTGGAAGGAAGAAGACAAAATGCATAAGTTTTCAATGGTACTTTCTATATTATAATTAAATTAAAAGACTTGAAATTGTGTTTTATATGCGATTTGATATAACTGATGATAGTTTATAATTGCGTTTTATATGTGAACACACTGACAGAAAACGCAAGAAAAAATACCTCAACCTGAACACAACCTCAGAAGAAGGCGTTCAAGTCATTGCACTGTTGCTATCGGGCGTGTGTCAGGTTGATGTTGCTCGACAATTAAAACTGATTCGTTTCTCTGTCCGACGAGTGTATCAATGGTTCCTAGAGACTGGTGGCTTTATCTGAACACGTGGATCAGAACGAAAACGCTGCCCATCAGAAAAAGACGACCGCTTCATTGTCTACACAACGTTAAGCAAGCGATTCAGCAATGCTGTCGGTGCAACAGCAGCTCAGATCGGCTCGTAGAACGTCTGTTAGTGTCTCTACGATTAGAAGAAGACTTAAGGAAAAGAAAATTAGTGCTAGCAGACCTGTGAAAAAAAGGTCCCAAGTTGACCACACAGCACAGTAGAGACCGTCTACAATTTGCTCAGGAGCACGTCACCAGAACGCTTGAACAGTGGAGGGCCGTTCTGTTCTCTGATCAGACAACGGTTTGTCTTTTCTGTAATGACAGACGCAGAAGAGTCCAGAGAATAAAACAAGTCGAATGAGAAAGATTGCAAAAAAAATATTTTGTAAAATTCTTAAGAATATTAAAGTTATGCTTTAGAAACATGTATCAACATGCATCAATATGCATATACGCTGGTCATTGCGAAACAGGTGCCAAAAAAAGTAGGCATGTTTATAAACGTTTAGAAATGACTCCCAACTGGCCGTAGTTCGACGCTTTTGAAATAGTACACATTTATTGCATCCGTAAAAATATACAAAAGGTTCATTACTTAGAATTTAATTTTCACATGAGAAAGCGGATTTTATTAAAAATATGACTAAGAATGCATTTCGTCAATATTCGTAAGAATGAATTTAAAACCTTTTATCCCTTTAAAATAAAGAGGCAAAAGTACTGTAACGTTGTATATAATGTAAAGAAATTACTTATGGAAAGAATAAGGTCTAAGAAATTATTAAGCCTAATCCCTGGGCTGAGCTGAAGACTTCTGTATATAAGAGAAGATTAGGACCGCGTTGCAGCCTCAGGGCAAATTACGTATTTATTATATCGCATCATTAAAGTCAAACCGTTAAAAGACGGGATTTTACAAAGTTGGCACAGGTTGTAAAAGAAATATGGCACTAATGATAATTAGTCATATAGTAACGGATCGCCTTCAAAACTTGCGACAGTGTTAAAAGTATTTTAGTTGATTAAAATAAAATAAGGAAAACCATTAGGTTTTCCTTTACCGTTGAGCGTAAAGTAAATCATAAGTTAAAATTTATTATTACAAAGATATTAGAACCACAGGGCTTTAAACTCGGTATGTTAGAGTATATTGAGTTAAAACTGAGCTCCTAGACAACTTTTTACCTACGACGCTACAAAAAATATTACTTTAAAACTAAGGTGTTGGGGATTTCTATTACGATCAGTTACCGCAAAGATATGAACACATTGGTGGTATTGAGATATAAATAAATTCCTTGGTTTGGTCATTGATGTTACTGGATTCCTTAATCATATCGAATCATTTATAAGTAGAACATAAACAGTCTCTGGCAAAAACGAAAAGGTTAACTTAGTTACTGATATTACTAATTTAACCATAATGTTGAAGTAACTCATTGCACGCCGTCTGATTGTATCTCCAATACTTTGCCATCTGGTCTATCGTCAAATAGTAGTGTGCAGACATTCCTGTATTAATTATTACCAGAAATTACTGGGTAAAGAGATGTACTGTCTAGTATACTCGTAACTTTATTGTGAGCCCGGCAGGAAAGAGAGCAAAGAGGAGAGCGTTCTGTTCTGTGCTACCATTAGCAAGCTTGTAAAAAAAATCAAAGCAAGCAAATAGCAAAAATAACGCTCGAATTTGCTAGAACAATTTTTTTCATTCATTTCATTTTTTCAACTCAAAATAACGATTCGTTTGTGTTGTCAGCAATTTTTATTTCTTAATTGGTTTAACTTTCGACCCACGAGTGATTTAATTGGGTCGGTGTTTACACATACTATACGATGCATTTTGGTTGTATGTATGAACCCTTCTTTTAGCTTGTATTGTATTTTACATTTAGAGGCATAATGAACGAATATTACTGTGTTACAGATTAAATGGAAATTTTCCGTAGACAATTGCGTCTTCCGTAACAACGACGAAAGTAATGGGTTTATGTTTATTCATATAATGTTTATGTTTTCGTTACGAGTGTATTGTATCTTGTGATCTTACAAGCGTTTGACACAGGTGCACTCAATCTTTATTCTCAAAGCCAGATGGGACGGACTCCCGAAGCGCCCAGTAAGAGATCAGACGCAGAAGACTTTAGACGTATATCTTCGTAATGACTTCTCCAAACCGCCGCTAGATGGCGTCAACAAATAGCCGGCACCAACTTTTTACATGGCCTTCCGTCTGGAACATATTATTTTTCAGGCAATCGTGTGATTAGCCCGTAATGCCTTAAACGAAACAATAACATAGTCTTTATCGTCCGCGGGACGCGGATTGACGACCTCCAATTTAAAGTGCGGTCCAGGATAGGCCATGGATTAACGCTACATATTTAAAGAAACACCGAACCAATTGTGTGTTCAAGTTATAGAAGCAGCTTGCCATTGATATAAGTCATATCGACACTCTTTCAGGCATTCTTAAATTTTAAGGTACCAAACGATTAAAAACCATCTCGACCTCCACAATTTTATTATAGTACATACTTAAAGGTCTCGTAAAATAATAAAAAAAAATACTACAAACTCGAGCGTAAACCAACAATGCTAAAATATCAAAACTTGACGGAACTCACCATTATACTTATTAATTATTAAAGTTATCAAAGTGTAGAACCATGTACTTTGACAGTTTTGAAAGCGGGTCATTTTTTGTCCTTCTTACTTACGCAAAATCATTTACATTTTAAAAAATGAGTGACAAACGGTGCGGAGAGCTGTGCTGGGTTTTAAACTACTCTGGTTTTTAACCCTTAGTTAAGTTTGAATAACCATGCCTACTTTTCTTTAATTAAACTTTTGAATGATATTATTATATTTAATTAAAGGTATTTAATATTGTGTATAATTAAAGGTGGGTATAATATTGTGTTAAAAAATATTTTTTTGTTATTGATATGATATTTATTAACTTTTCTTTAAAGTTATTTAATAAAATAGATTTTATGTAACAATGTAAGAATAATAAAATGATCTTTTTTTAAACCAAAATATATATATATATTTATTTATTCTCTAGCACTATCCTAACAGGTTAACCTAATGCGATAGTGTAGCCAATATAACGCAACAAGTATTAAAAGAAAAATTAAATATAAAACATTGTTAATATAAATGCTACAAATTATAACACCTTAAGTTTTAACAACAAAAACATAATATTACAAAAATTCACAGACGTTATAGGTGAGTCAATTTTCAATATATATGCTATATTGAAAATTGACTCACCCATAACGTCACATAAAATACTGTCCGTCGAAATTTATTTATGTGACAGAAGAACAGATCAATTCTTTCGGCCACCTCATTTAGCTTGAGCAGTGCTGGCGTGAAGGGAGCTTTAGCGACAAGTCTAATACGTGCGCGTGGAATAGCCAGCAGGCGTGGAAACCGCCGCTTTCGTACGAAACCATCGGGTGTATTAAGTGACAGGGTGTATTCTGAGTGCAGAAGAGTTATATATCACGCCTCAAAGCAACTTCCAAATGTACTCGATTAGTGTCAAGTCCCTGCGAGTTTCCAGCTTGTTGTATCCCACCATACCGAGCACGAATAGAGATGGATACAATGAAGCTTTTAGTAGTTGCCTATAATAATACTGCAGGCGGAATCTGCAAGACCTTCCACTAAATGTATTACAGTTTTATCATTAGCTGTTAGAGTACCCAGTTATGAGCACGTCAAACTACTATAAAATTTAAATTGTTACGTATCAACGCAATTTGTATAATGGCCAATAAAACTGTAAACATAATTCGTAAGTGCTTCTCGAATAACAAAGGATGCTCGCCGGCAAACAAATCCCGTTAGGGCGGAAGCCAAAATTATTTAAGCGAAGAGGATGCGTTCTATGTTATTGAAACTGAGTAAAAAGCATTTTTTTTGTACAATGCAATCCAATTACGTATATCCATATGTATCCAAAACTCGAAAGTATCGAATGTTTGGTATTGTCTTCAATAGTCTATATTAACAATTAGAGGCGAGAGAGTTAAGGAGAGATCTATTGTACTTCAAAACGATGAACGACACTATGGTGGTAAAGGCGAGCGTGTCGCTTACAGTCGCACGACATACTCGTCACATTCTTACAAAGTAATGTACAAAAGCTTCGGTGCGGTTACGGTACAATAAGCCACTATGATGGTAAAGCGAGCGTGTCGCTTACAGTCGCACGACATTCTCGTCACATTCTTAAAAAATGTACAAAAGCTATTGTGTGGTTAGTTTACAGTGAACCACTACGTAGTCGTGGGCAAGCGTGTCGCTTACAGTCGCACGACATTCTTATAAAATAATGTACAAAAGCTGCTCAGCAATTCCACCATCGTAAACACACGGTAACAATCAAGCAGTGGTTCGGTTTCGCAACAGTCACCGCCGCCGTCTCGAGACTCCGGAACCACCGACCGCAAGTATCGGCGACTGTCACCGACAGGAATCGATTCGCAAACGGTAACCCGATCCGCGGTCGGCGGTACTGAGTGGGGGCGACTCAGACGATTTGTATCGCATTTGTACACTGCGAGACGTTTTCGCTTTTCGCTATATCGCTTTCATTACGTTACTATTCGGCTTCATAAACATAACTGCGAATAATGCTATTATAGAAATAAATTGAACGGATAGTGCATTGTTTGATGAGCATATATATTTGTTTGTCTAATATTTTGGCTATTTGTCATATTCATATGTTCCGGTAAAATCTTCTCGAGTATGAGACTTCTCGACCATAACATGGTAAATATTTTATACGTTTCCCATATGCTTTGTTTGATCTTTCTATTTGCGTTGCAAAAGTGTTATCTAATATGTCCTCACATCACAACATCATATTATCTTACAATAGGTGCGGCGTCTTTATATAGATTTATTTAGAAATGTATATTTTATAGACATTTCTAAATAAATCTACAATTGCTTGCTAAACCCTACATTGACTACATACACTACATATGAAAACATACACCTAAAAATATATTACATATTAATAAGAATAGACGTCTTCGGTATGTCCTTCATACTAAAAAACTATATTCTTATTAAAGAGCAATATTCTTCGAATTAGGTTAATATTGTGTCAGTTGGCACGTTCCTTAAAATTTATGCTTTAATCCTCTAAGAGTGTTCTAATTAGCAAACGAATGCTATGTGCGAATGAAATGACAATCCGCTAAAACAAGGCTGGGAGATAGAGAAAAAAACGATAGTGAAATGATTTTTTATTACAGTGAAGTAGAGGAATGGAATCGGGACCACGGCGTGCAATACCGACGTTTGGCTAAGTGTAAAATTTTACGTTACTATTTTTAGAAGATAGTGGCGGGGAGGGCAAGGCTTGCGCTTGTGGTTAAGCGACGCGCTTGTCCATAACAACAGAGTGGAACATAGAACCTTCACGATCCGTCACTCAGAGGTTTGAGCTGTGTTGATGTTATATTTCTATGCCCAATACATACGATCGATGACCCGTTTGGCGCAGTTTCTAAATTATTGGTTTCAGCGTCGCAGGTCGTGGGCTCCATTCCCACACGGGACTAATATTTGTACGAACTACAGAACCGGGCTTTTTACACGGAAAAACGCCCAGTTCCGGAACTGGGCGTTTTTAAATGTAAAAAGCCCTCGCAACACAAGATATTACTATCTCACAATAAGGGCACCATTTACTTTAAAAAAAAAAGGCTGGCAAAATTTCCCTTCAAAATGGTGTTTTCACGTCACTGCTCGGCGATTGAATAA
The DNA here is from genome assembly GCA_018247575.1 of Eurytides lysithous rurik. NCBI lineage: Eukaryota > Metazoa > Arthropoda > Insecta > Lepidoptera > Papilionidae > Eurytides > Eurytides lysithous. The sequence goes on from DWHO01001190.1 coordinate 15,756, forward strand.
CTGATAACGCTATGGTCCTCCGACTTTTTTACCCCCTCTTTGGGCTTTTGGCCTTAACGAGGTAAGTGTTTAGAGCTTGAAACAAACATATTTAACATAGTTGTTTAAAATTAAAAGTATAGGACATGTGAAGGAGATAATAACAGCGTCATGTGCGAAAACAGGCCCGTGACTGTCCAGTGTAATGCCGATGAGAGAAAGCCCGAACCGGGCGAGTAAAACAAGCCGCTTTAAAAGTTTAACCGTGTATTGAATCTCATTAGGTGCGACACCGATATCTCGACTGCGAAATGCTTCACACGGCTTTTGTTAGACCAACAACGCTCACTCCGGTCGACAACTGTGGATATTTACGGATGTATTGTGCTCTAAATTATCTTGTCTGGACTGACGTTGATGCTTTTAGCCTATGCGGCTCTCCGTGGAAATGCTAGTTTTCACGAATTGGATAGACCCCACGTCCTGCGGGGTCACGCACGAGGACATGCGTGTTGT
>DWHO01001191.1:0-16248 GCA_018247575.1 Eurytides lysithous rurik
GTAACACACACATATATATATATATATATACCAAATATATAGCTTTATAATATCAAGTACTAAGCTTCTAGTTCTGTTTTGTATATGGCCAATTATTTATGATATTTATAACTGTTATCTTGAATAAGATCTTACATCTATATAATGATTTAAAGCTGATTGGCAAGCGTTCAGTTGTTCCGATATCGTGTCCAACGTTGATGAGAGCCTAGCGGATTGTAGCAGTGCAGATATACGAGGATCTGATTCGAATATCCTCGCAACCTGTCTGAAGCCCTGGTCCACTTTTCGAAACTTCACACCAAGCTCGCCGTCGTCATTACACAAGATAGGCTCCAAGTACAACCACCTGTAATGGTTATTAATCTGATCATTATCTTTTTTCAAAATTTATCTCCCAGGTTTCATCCAAGTTGTTTTTACCGAAACAAAGTGGTAATTTAATAAAATAACGCAGCGGTCAGTATCCAGTATATCAAGCGAAGCCTTTAAAAAAATAATTTCAAATCGTCTAAATTATGCGCACATTGCAAGACAAAATTATAAACAGAAAAACTTAACTTATACATAGATGTTATTAAACCTAATTATTATACCAAAACAGAAAAGAATGTAAAATTATCACAGGATTATTTTTGGTGTAAAGCCAATAAATATTTGACTGCACAGTGCGTTGTATATGCTTCTAGGTCGATTGAATTAGAAGGAGTTCAAATACACATTTAAGGCCAAGTATGTTTTAACGTCTATAAGTCTCCGAAAAGCCTAAATTTAAAGCAAAAGTTGACTTAGACTATTTATTCAATAAATTTTAATACATAATTTGAACAGGCCTCAGTATCAATTTTTAATGCAATACCACAAAATATATTAGATACACCACTTGGCCCTTTTAAATTGAAAATTAAAAACATCTTGTTGCTCAAAGCAACACTGTCCAGGAGTTTCTGATAGATCAAATTGCGTGGAACTTAATTGATTGACTATATGGGATAGCTTTTGCACTGTAATAAGGCTTAACATATTTTAACGGTATTTCAAAGAGCTGTTGAGCATCTCGGCGGCTCTTCTTAACAGAACTGCATTCAGTGTCGGTAGCCGCTTCCTTACGAACAAAATGTAAATATGACATTTCGAAACTGCTGTAAAGGCTAATTTGTATAAATATATTTTGATATGATTAGATTAGATTTAACAAGAATTTCTTCGACCTGTTTGGACCGCTTATTAGGTTCAGTTAGTATTAGGCTGATAAATTAATATTTTGTCAAGATTCAAAATAATTAAATCTACGGTCAATAAAATAAGGATCCAAAAATATACCAACCCTAAAAAATGTTATTTGTTTGCGAAAACATTTTTTCCACCATATTCGTGGAGTTGTTTCCAAACTATATTTTTTTATTTAACGCTAATTTGTTTTGTATTCATATAATAATATGTTCACAAATTATACGTTAATCATGTAAGGCCAAATAAAGTTTAGTATACAGTATCCTAAAAAAATAAACTAACAAAACTTAATTATTCGCAACGATATATTTATATTGGTTACAAATCAATAAAATAGTCCATTTAAAGAAATCACTTTTCAACAAGTTTTGAAGTGTTAGCTGTTTAGATACTAGGGCACTGGCCGACTAATTCTTATTAGCATTACGCAAAATGCTGATAATTTATTTGAATAATTTGAATATTTGAATAATTGTTACATATTATATTTAATTGCACAAAAAAAAAAACGAGACGAAGGAAACGTTATTGATTTAGTAACTAAATATATATAGTAAGTGATGTCTCAATTTTGCGAATCTTTATCACGTTTTTCTCAAGTAATATAACAAATTTTGTGTTGATTATTCAACACAAAATATCAACAATAATATTATTTTTAATTTGCATTTCATCAAAGAACCGAGTGCATTGGATTATTAAGTTTTGTGTTATTGTTTATTTTCATAAAACGTAAAGTTCGTTCGTTCAAGTCACTTATAAATACAGTTAAATATAGTTTGTTGGTTTTACTGTTGTTATCCAGTTGTTTCTAAAGTATGAAGTTTATGTATATGTGTCCAAAACATCATATTATTAGAATGCATTTACAAGAAGTATATGCATTCTAATAATATAATAATTTTTTCCGACGTGTTTTGGAATAATATTCCCATATTGAATAAGCTTGTGATCGAAAGTTCTTTCTATATGAATTATTTTGTCACTTTTAGTTTTAGATTTTTTTTTTACAATATTTTCGAAAATTTAAGGGAAATATTATTATATTTGTAGTCAGGTGAAACAATTTTATTACAAAATACAGAGGAAATAAAACGCCATTTCCAATTTAGAGTTGAACAACTTTATTTAAAACTATAGTTAAGTATATAAGCCTCGTACGATATGGAACACTGTATAATATCACGAAAAACCGGCAGACGTATGTTAAATTAATAAAACTTACTTATTAAGATTAATAACCTATATTACAAATACATAAACAAGAATAAATGCATTGCAAAAGAATCAAACGTGTGTTTTAAAATAAAAGGCAAGAATATTAAACTACTTTTACAAGAAATTACGTGCTTTTAAAAAGGCAAAAGTTAATATTATTTCAAAAATATTTTGATATATTTATTCTAAACTTTAATAATTAGGTAAAACGAATCTCTACGAGAGCTACATATAATTCTTTGGAATAGGATATAAGGGAAACAATTTAGAACATAAATTATTTTAAAATGACATAAAAGATACATACATATTAACATGCTGCTTATTTAAGCAATGTTCTACAATATTAGTAAAATAATTAAAGTTTTTCCAAAACAGTGCTAAATTATACCATAATTTATGAAGAAAAATATTGAGTTGTCCAAAATAAACATACATGTATTGGGGCAGTAAGAAGGCGATGAAGACAAAAGGTTCCATCTTTGCATATACTATCACCACGGCTCATAATAAAATTTTATTTTAAAAACAAATATTACTGACTATTTTGTTATAATTAATTAAAATTGTAACATATTTTTAAAAGATTGATCTTATTAACACAATCGTACAATAAACATAAAATGGCACTCTTATATACCGAAAGTTCTCAATTTTTTAAGTAACTTACGAGTATTCAGATTGTAATTACGTAGTGCAAGACCTATAATAATCGGATCTTTTTGTGATTTCAGACAGGTAGTAATTCATTTGCGTATTAAGGTCTCCAATTTCTTTTTCAAGAGTATTAAGTTGTTCGTTATGATCATTATATAATTCTTCCATATTGGCTAAAAGTTTTAATTGCATTTGAGTGTCACTGGCAAGTTTTGTTGCGCGATTCAATAATAATTGTGCGCGTTCCCTCGAATTTAATGTCTGATTTGCACGTTCTGAAAGTGACATGTTTGTTTGTTTAAAGTCCTGTCTGAGTTGTCTGGCTTTTTGCTCCGCACCTTCCGCACGATTAACAACATCGTTAGCTTCTTGTTTAACTTGTTCGGCGTCACTTTCAATTTTCAAAATATTTTTCTGCAAATCTGAAAGACGTAAGCGAAGACCTTCGACTTCATCCATGGTTTCGTTGGCTTTCTTTTGTGCTTGTTCGGTTTCAGATGCAATCGGAACTAAGTCACTTTTGGCTGCCTCTATATCGCTGTTGGCTTTGTCGATCGCGTTTTCAGCGGCATCTTGTGCTGCCTGTGCTTCGTCTAGAGCTTCTAAGACTTTATTAGCCATTTCGAGGGTTAAATTAGCTTCACTGCTTACAGCAGTGGCATTTTGTTTTAGCGCTTTGGCTCTTTCTAAGTCCGGTTTTGTTTCCGTTATAATATTTTCTATATTCGTAAGTTGTGAAACAGTAGAATTGATACGCTGGGATAACTCAGTGATTTCTTTGGGCTCTATTCTTATAGATAGGTTCAAGATTTCATTAGCTAACGTTCTAACATCTGCCGGCGTATTAGAGGTGTTGGAAAGAAATTCTTTTAACTCAACTGTCAGTTCCTGGCTTTCATTAGTTACCCTTTCCGCAGATGATTTGAAATCTTTAGCTCTGTTTAATAAATCTTTAGAGCGAGATCGAACTGCTACAGTATCTTGTTTTACTTGAGATATCGATCTAAACAAATCTTCAGCTGTAAGTTCATGGTCTTTAATTCTGTATTCCGTTTTGTTCGCAAAATCTAGGGCTTGTTCCGCCTTCGTAATAGCACCTTGGTCGCATGATATACCACCGCATTTTCCACATCCTGCACCTCCACAAATGTCACAAGTGTCACTCTCTTGACCACACATTTTTTCATTAATTTTGGGCATTTGTAATTCCAGATGTGAAAGCTGTTCTTGTAAATCATTAAGTTTTTTGTCATTTTCGTTTTGAGTGTTGTTAAAATTAGAATACTGGAGCTCAATTAGTCTGTCAGTGTTTTTGATTTGTCGATCCGTATCTGCTATAATTGTCTGCACGCCCTCCGCTTCATCAGCAGCTTGAGCAGCTCTTTGTTTTGCTTCACGAGTTAAATTCAGAGCGCCCTCTAAATTAGCCTCTTGTAATTTAGTAGCGTTATTTCCTAAATCAAGTGTCTTAGATTTTAACTGCTCAATACTTGTTCTAAGTCCGTCTAAAGTAACGTTACCCAAATTAATTTTAGATGTGATGTCGTTGAGATTATCATTACTCTCTTTTACTTTTTTCTCCGCCTGTGCTAATTGACTTTGTAAACTTGTTACATTTGACATAAGATCTTTTACAGTGCTTTGCCCCAGTTTAGCACTTTTTAGACTGTTTTCAACGTCAAATAATTTCTTGGTCATTTCTTCAAAATCTCTAGTATATGCACCAGTAGCACCAACTTTTTTGATCTTACTGGCATTACCGATGACGTATTCAGTTTGAATGCGTAAGTCTCCAATTAAACGATCCCAATTGTCGAAACATTCACCGCAGGCATAACATTGTGGGGCGTCGCCAAGGTAGCCTCGGGCACATACGTCACATTTGTATCCACCTATCCCTGGCTTGCAAATACATGATCCATTTTCTCGCATACACTGTTGTGTCACTGAACCATATAAGTCACATTCACATTCATGACACTCTAAGTTCGGATCACCCCAGTAATTCTCTTGACATTGATCACATTGTCGTCCACCGTGGCCGGGTTTGCAATCACATTTACCAATATATGGATTACATTGCGGAGATACAGATCCTATAGGGTCACATTCACACGGATCACAGCCAGTGCCCAGAGCTATTCTCCAGTGGTTTTCTGTGCATTGGTCGCAATTGATTCCCATTACATTTTTGAAGCAAGGACACTGTCCTGTTATGCCGTCACAATTACCAACTGTAAAGTTTGTACCTAGTACAGAACAGTTACATTTATAACAAGCTTTTTCGATAGCATTGCCATAGTAACCTTCTTCACAGACTTCGCAATGATCACCAGCAGTATTATGCAGGCAACCTAAGCATTTACCAGTATATGGATCGCAGTTTCCAGGTTTTGTTAAATCTATATTCTTATTACACTCGCATTTTTCACATGTTCCTTTAATAGGATCACCGTAATAGTTATCAGCACACACATCACATAGAAGTCCAGCATAGCCTTCATTGCAATCACAAACTACATCTTTTGTTTCTGGGTCCAGTTCGCATCGGTCGGCATGGCTGCCCTTATTTGGATCACCTTTAATCCCTGGACAAGGACATGGTCGGCAAGAAATGTCAACACCAAGTCTTGGATCGCCATAATATCCGTCGATACATCTTTCGCATCGGTGACCTTCTGAAAAATCTTTACAATCCTTACAAGCGCCTGTCTTATCATCACATTCCACTGCATGACCATTACAATCACATTGTTGACAATTAGGGAAATTGAAATAGCCTGGTTGACACAAATCACATGCTCTTCCATATGTGTTCGCTCTACACTTGCATTGTCCGCTTGTGGCATCACAAAAGTTATCGAGACTTCCAATACTGTTACAGTCGCAGCGTTTACAACCAAATTTGCTGAAACCATATGTACCAGGAGCACAACGATCACATCTAGCACCAACAATATTCTCTACACATTGACAATATCCAGTATATGGATCGCACTGATGACTTTTTGATCCTGTAGGATCACATTGGCAAGATTCTGAGCCATTCCTAATGTAAAATCCTATACTCGCATGATATTTTTTGCAAACCTCGGGTACGTTTTCTCTATTTAGATCGTAATAATATGAATCACCACAATTGAATCTATCGAACTCTTCTCTCATATAACTTCCATTTGCTAAGAAGGGCAAGGAGTCAACAGAAGGTATAAGGGCAATAGAGTCGATTAGAATAGAAGCCCGAGAATTAGATGAATGACCATCTTGACGACCTAAGTAAATACGAATCTCAGTTTCCTTATCTTTTTCTAAACAAACTGCTGGTTTTACAAGTACATTGCGCTGAGTTGCCGGCAAAAAAGTGTTAATAGTATCATCTTCAGGACGTACATCAGCACACGGTGAATCAGTGTCTATGGGCTCTGGTCTTCTTACAAATATAGTTGCTTCTTCCCAATTTATTGGCGCTTGTGGTTCATAACGAATTAAAACATTATATTTCATACTAGTCTTTAAGTTGTTTACCCTAAAAACCAAAGTGCTGCTTTCCGGTATTTTCATAAAGCCTGGACCAGTCCATGTCTCTTTACGCCCATCAGGAAAGTTTTCTCTAATAACAACATGACAAAGTTGACTTTGAATAGCATTATCATCGATCTGAGAATCACACTGACTAGATTCAGCTTCAATGACAACTGAATCGAGAGCGCCAACAAAGAAGTTTTGTATCGGTGTGTCACAACGGCGGCCGGATACATTCGGTCGACATTTACACTGTCCCGTTATCACATCACAATCCCTATCTATAGAACCACCAACGTCACAGTCACATGGCAAGCAACCATCGTCGCTATCCGAGAGTCCATAAAATTCTGGAAGGCACTGATCACAATTTCTTCCAGTGACATGTCTTTTACAGAAACAGTTACCCGTAGTGGGGTCACATCCTCTTTCGTTTATTGTACCTAAGCTATTGCAGGAACACGCTTCGCAACCTTCAGGATTAAGAGGGTCGAAATTCCAAAAACCATCTTTACATCTGTCACATCGTGCTCCGTCAATGTTAGTCTTGCACATACAGCGGCCGGCGGTTTTGTTATTTGCCGGATCTGTTTCATCATCACACAAAACTTCTCTGTCAGTTGTGCCTTCTGGGTCGCAATCGCATGGTTTACATATATCTGGGCTTTGAATATCCAAACTGGGATCCTTATAAAACATCGGCTTGCAACGTTCACAGTTTACTCCCATTGTGTTATGTTGACAATTATCACATACACCGCCACTTATTTTTCCAGTTTTATTGTAAACTGCTGGGTCAAAGTGACAAGTAGTTGCATGGTTGTTGCACGTGCATCGTTTACAAGCATTCGAAGTACGTCCCACAGCAGGTTGCCAAGGTAGGTCATTGTAAAAATCTTCACAGTACTCGCAATTTAAGCCTCGCGTATTATGCGTGCACTCACAGCGGCCGTGTACCATATTATTCTTCGATTCGACACCGGGCATTGGTAAACACCTAGATGCGTGGCCGTAACAAGAACATGAACCTCGAACGGTCATTTCATATATAGCATAGTAATATTTAAACTTAATTTCAGCTCTATTATCGAGATGATCGTCACCGAGAGTATGCAGTTTCGTGAAGTTAATTCGAAGATTTGTCATTCGCAATAAATTTTGAACTTCTTCAGAGTAAGGGTTCGTCACGTTAATGTTTGAAGGTAGAACTCTGAAAATTACTTCACCTTCAGTGGAAGGAGACACACCGGAATAACGAGAATCACACACAACTTCCGTTAAGCTACGTTGAGAATGTCTCGGTACTAACGGGAAGGATTCGGCACAGTTGTACGCGAAATAGCGATAAACTCGCCATGTTTTTCCAAAATCGAAAGATCTCTCCACCAGCATAGCGGCGGGACGGAAGGTTTTGAACTGTATTATTAAATGAGTCAGATGAAATTCCGCCTCCATGTCCAGTCTAATCGACACATTTTCCTTTCCGTTTTCGGACTGCCACCACGATCTATATCTCGTTCCGGGGTAGAATTTGTAAATTATGTTTTGTATCCGATGGTTCTCGTCGGGCTTGTGTATCGTCTTGTTGGTGGAATCGCAGGTGAAGCATGTCTCTCTCTCCTTCCTGAGCCGATCGTCTAAGTAGGAGACGATGCAGTAGCGCTCGCGTCGATTGAGGCCGCAGGTCGACGTAGCTGAGAGCCGGGATTCGCGTCCGATGAGGAGGTTTCCGGTGGCAGGGTAGCAGGAGCTGAGTTCACAGGCGCGGTCAAGAAGTCGCGGGTCGGCTCGGAGCCTGTCGCGCTCCCGGTTGTAAACGGCGCCGCCGCTCGCGACGAGCGCTGCGGCTAATAACAAAGCGCTTAGAGCCATGGCGCGGTGTAGGCTCTCCGCGCGCCGCTCACTGCACTGGTCGCTCGGCCGGCTCGTACTCTCGCGCCGCCTCGCCTCCCCCGCCTCACCCCCCGGCCCGTATCAACAGGTCCGTATTCGAGTTACAAAGCTCGCTTTTAGTCTGTTCGCACGCTAATCGACTTTATAATATGATACATACTGAGTTTAAACAAAATAATATTAAGAATATAAATTACACGATAAGGTAATTCTTTAAAGTATACACAGTACTACTGTAAAATAATGTTGTGGCTTTAGAATGTAATGACGATCAATAAAGTGAACAATAATAGTTATTGAAACTCACCGTATATTTGTTTATTCTTTTAATTTTTTTTTTTCCTGAACAAAAAACATTACGTATCAATAGAAATGCTTTCGATGCAAGTAATACCTAAACAATATAGTTGTTGATCTAAAGTTTCCGGTTTTAATTACAGAAATACGTACTACCGAGTATTGTGTTTGACCGACTGGAGGAAAAGTACTGTACACATATACTAGTACTATACATGTTACACATCGGTAACAAAAAGGTTTTCGACAAGTGACAAGCAACAAGTCACTATCTGTAATAGTATATATTTTTATTTTACCTTTGTAAAAATATACTTGAGATAAAAGAACAAAAAAATAATAATAATAATTTTGAACAAACAACTTAAGGAAGCGTTATCGTATATAAATAACTTCTTAAGTGAAAATATATTTCTGTTTAAAGGGGGTCGAAAGAAGTCTGGCATTCATTTTTCGTTCCGTTCGTGAGCTTCATAATTGTTTTAACCAAATACGGCCCTGGACGTGGCGACGACCGCTCCCGCCCGCGCCCCGCTCGTGCCGATCTCCGAATCAGGCACTAAGCAACAAAAATAACGCCGTGCTTCGGGATGCGCTTTTTGTTATGGCCATTATGCCATCGCAACGTGCTCCTTCCTACTTGGCATCCCACAACTATTATTACTAAACATGATTCACGTGCTATCGGCGATCGCGAAAAAGGCATTCAATAACCTCTGTCCAATGATTAGAGTGCGGGTACAAACTATATTGGTTTATGATTGAAATGTGATAAAAGTGTTTAACTTTACAAAAAGCTGTATGAAGTTACTACAAGAGGTAGGAAAGATTTTTGCAGTTCGCCTGGTGTAGTATATGCAATGTCTATACTACCGCCAAGCCGTAATATCTAAGCTTAATTTCTAAATTACAAAGAGATTTTCCATCTTATATCTCTAGGTGACTATCGCAGCGCTGTGCATAGCTATTTGTCAGCTAGTTGCACAGTGTTTTTATGGGCAAGTGTGTCACTTTCCGTTAGATGCACCTCTTGCTCGTTTCGTCACTTCATTTTCTAAAGAATTTTGGAACGCGCAGTTCCATATATCGAGGGTTCACTGCGAAAACCTATTATATACAATAAATTTAGCTTTGATTTTATTAAGTCTTAAAAGTTTGCACATAGTTATTATAGTAAAATTTCGGTCGGTGCTACGTACTTAGTAGTCACAAGTTAGGATATATACTGAAGATTATATTTTTGTATAGGATAAGTAAAAACGTTTCAGTTCCTCTCATTTTAAATCGACTTCAAAAAAGGACGAGGTTCTTCTCAATTCGATTGTTTTTTTTTATGTGTGTAACCTCATAACTTTTTACTGGGTGTAGCGATTTTGATGATTCTTATTATATTTGAAAGCTGGTGCTTATCGTGTGGTCCCATAGAAATTTTAGCGAGATTTGACGAGAAGTTTCAGAGTTCTACCTAATTATGCATATTTTTTTGTAAACAGTATATCGCAAGGCTTCCTCAGAAAGTTAAGGTTTCTTCAGAAATTTCATTCTGATCGCACTTTGTACTGCGAACACGTGCTTAAAACTAAAAAGGATTTATACGAAGTCGGTTAATACATTTTATAAAAAAATTAAATCATTAATCAGGCATTGCGGAAGGGGTTATGTTAGTACTCGATCGAGTAATTATATTATGCGAGGGGTCGTGAAACGGTCATGTCGGCGATACACGAAGTCGCTCGGCAGCCGTCGCTCTTCCGTCCTGCGCATCCGCCGCTGATAAAGCATTCGCGATCTACTATACGCGTTTGTAACATTATTAAATTTACGAATGGTCAGAAAATCTACACGGTTAAACGTTGTTCCTATTTTATTTCTTTTGCGAATTATTTACATTTGACTAAATGCACAGACAAATTGTTAAAGTATTCGAACAAAATAAGTATCATCTCTATTTTGTTTAAAAATGTAATGTAATAATACTTTGGTACAATGCAGTTTTGGCCGTTTTATATACGCAAAATCTAGAGCTGTCAAAAGTATTAGTTGCAATTCGAGGGTTACGTTATTATAAGAAAAATTCAAGAAATTGTAATCTTCCTCCGCACTTACTATAATAGGACATGTATTATTAATACAGAAATAAAAAAAGGAGTTTTTGTATGCAATGTGTGAATTGGTGCTAGACCCAAATAGAAGGTATTGACGAGTAGAGATTTCATTTACATAATTTCATCTTTTGATTCTATTTTAAATAGGTCAAGTTTTCAGGTTCAGTTAAAGTATATGGGTTATTTCTTTTGATTTCATTCTATTATATAAAACGTTAAACAAAAATAAATCTTAGTTATTTTAGACCAAACAGAAAATTGCCTTTAATGATGTCAATATACAAAAGCTACAAGAAACACAATAAATAATATGTACTATGTTACGGTAATTGAACAACTAATGGGTTAATGAACTAATCATGAGGAAATATTCATTTCACCGCGCTAGAACCTATTCGCTTATTATAGTCAAGATATACGTAAGTTATTTGTTTTTTCGTAACAAAGTTGAAAAACAAAGTGAGAATAAACATAATCTGACATTTTTGCAAATGTAACATGGCATTTTAACATTTCCCCTTTTATATCAAAAGCTACTTGCTTATCGCTTTGTTTAGAATACTAATATACTGTTGCGCTAAGTTTTGTACATTTTTGTACAAGTCGTTAAATTCAAGAGCATTTAAATTACTTTTTTTTGTATTAGCGCGAATACTACACAATGTCATGACACCGTTTTACAGATTTCATTGCCTTTGATTATCATTTTAAATACCCGAAATTCTGAATACTTTACTAATAGAGTCCATGGTCATAAGACAGACAGATGATTTTCTGATTCAATTTATACATTGAACTTATGGAATCTTGAAACTTTGCAGTGTAAATTATAATTATAGACTCCCATCTCTCAGTCTGTATCAGCACTTTGAACTCTGTAGAAACATAAAAGCGACAAAGATGATATCTGTCTTCTGCTTTGTACAAGGACACAAAGCAATTAAAAAGACGAAGCTCGAGTATAACATGAAACAAAAATAGAAACAAAAAGCGAGCGGCCCCTCTTAACGGCTAGATAACTCGCGACAATTTCGACAGTTGACGATAACCCCTTATCAGCTCCAAGCGGAATAGAAGCAGAACGCGTCATTAAAATACATGAATAACATTAAAAAAATATTCCTACTAAATCAGTCACATATTATTATTCATATTCCTGTACCAGAGAAACGTTATAACCTACATCGCATGCGCATCTTCGCTTGCGTGGATTTTGATACGAGTGGGGATACAGAGGGTCTTACTTCACTTTCCATCCTTAACATTACGACATCTATGCCAATATTTTTTTTTTAGAAAAAAACTCAAACTGGCCATCCAAGTTGCAGCAAGGTTAATGACATTTACAACCCGCGTGGAGTAGTTACGTAGCCAATCTCTTTCGATTCCAGTCTCGGTAGCAACAGTTACAGCCTCATTTCACAGAGAACTACGTCATTGTTTTGAAAGAGTAGTAACGTACGAAGGCTACGTACTACGGCAAATATCTCTGCGTTGCTAGAAAAGCTGTTAATATATTCGTAGTGTTTCAGATTAGCGTTTATACTTAACTAAGGCAACTTGAAATACAGAGTGCGAAGTTGCCCAATAAGGTACACGTTGACATAAGGCGGAGTTCTCGAGCATTATAGCTCTCACTTCTAATACTATTAAAGCGCGTCACCGCTGTGAATGAACGCTTTCGCGTCGATAATGGTTCATTCTTAAAAAGCGGTTACAGTGTCAAAGTTCAGGCAGATAAACGCTTTTGGACCGATTCTGTCAGTTTTATCTCGTTAGCAGCTTACCTACGTGACGACGTTTTCATAACTATTGAATTTTCATTACACAATTGTAAATCTGAATTAAAATAACCGAATTACATATTAAACACGACCACTATGGTGCCTTCAACAGGAAGCAATGAAAATCCAGATTTATCTGAGCTAGTTAAATAACTCGTAAAACCTTAATATAACTGAAACATGTAGTGAACTCAGCGTGTCGCCAACGTTTAACGCAACAGAACGTCTCCTTAGTCAACATTACTTTAATATTAAAGTCGCAAAGAATTATTACCACACGAATTTCTAAGACTCTAATGATTACTTTTGCATTGACATGAATGCCCCAATGGTTATTTACTTCTGCAATGTAACGATTTTTAAAAGGACACGCCAAAACGCGCAACTTAGTAAAAATTATCAATTAAGTAAAGTAAAAAACATGTTGGAATAACTTTACATTGTAGCAACAACATGAAGGCGGCTCTCTTGTAGCCTGTAACGCTGATAGGTTTCTGTTTTATTATCATTTTTAACAAAACACCGACGATAAAAGACAAGAAAAGTATGTTTATTTTAACGTCATTGGTGGTTGAAATAATTTAATGATAATCTCTTAATGATATCTAACGATATTTAACCGGTTAGTCTAATTTTTCAAAAGCTTCTTCAATCGCAAGTGATGTGCATATGCAATACTATTTTGTCTACATGTTTACACAAATTAAACAAATTCTCGGTCGAGCTGATCTTTACTTTGTATTTTAACATGGACAAAGTACAAAAGCCGTAAATAAATCAATCTTTCTGGTAATCTCTTGTTTTTATCATACAGCACACACAGGATCAAGTAAATAAGTTCAATGGATTTCAATTCCTTCAATAACATTCTCATCCTTTCAATAACACACGACAAAAAATCATGCTATAGCTTCGTTTTCAACGATCTCATGGGACCCGAATTTGGACAAGAAAATCTATTTTTGAGCTCAATGTATAGGCAGAGATATATACTTGATACATTATCACAACAAATTAGGATGAGAAGGAAGTAGGAATGCTAGTTCAGTGACCGCGTGCTACTGAGATAAGTTGCACGCTTTCGTCGAAGCTTACATCTCGGTCATAATCGCCTCGGCGGGTTTTATTGTGTCGAGTTACGTCATGCGCTAGTTCACGTAGGCCTATCCGACGCAGCAGCAAAAATATTTGGTGCAAACAATAAATAGGTGTTTTATAGACAAATAATTGCTATTGTTAAAATTAATAAAATATATTACACAAAGTATTATAATATTAATAATTCTTGCAGATATTATAAATCTGTTCCGCGGAGAAGTTATAGATCGATAAAATCAGTTTTATTATTTTCTTTTTCGTTTAAACAGTAAACAAGAAATAGTTAAACTGTGACTGCGCATATAAAAATTTCATAAAGTCGTTCAAATGTTACAAACAAAAGTAACAATATTGTAGAGTTATTAATGTAACGTTTGTAACCGTTAATCTACTGCAAAACAGTCCTCCGTAAAAAAAAAATATAATTTCTGATTCTATTAGTGCGATGCTATTTCAACCACATTTAATACTTGATTTTAAGTTCACAATATCATTCTAAAACCTTTATTAACTTATTTATCTTTATAACTGTGTCACTATTTTAAGACATTAATAACTTGTGTTATAATGTACATATGTGTAATACATAAGATTAATTCATTAAAGAATATAATAACGTATTACAAAACTTACTTTTAAATTTACAAAACACAATTTCAGATAGACAAACGCAGATCCAGAACAAATTAAAACGCAAATATTTGTTAAATCTGTAGATTATACAAATATTAACGCCCAGTAGGAAAAGGCTTTACAACGAGCGACGCCGAATTCATTAGTCGGAAGCGAGTCATCAAAATGACTACTGTACGTATATAACTCAACAACATCAACTCATAACAATGAGGGTTAAGTCCAGTGCTTAACAAGCACTACGCAATTAGATCGATATTAAATAAACTATGCATGTGCCAAACAGTCCAATATTAATGTAAACAAGGGGATTCCCAGATGGATAAACGAATATCATTACAAAGCTCATGTGCTAAGAGTCATAAAAATAGATAAAATTATGACGCCTGATCTATACATAATAATATATTTATGTAATGCATAGTATGTGACAGTATATTCAAATACCAAGTAAGTAATAGAGTTGTCAAACCAAAATCTGCTATGTGCCGTTATTTGAGATTTCAAGATTTTGACTACAGCTTACAGTTCACTACCTTATTTCTCATATAAAAGAACTGCTATGTGCTTATGATCATTATTTGTGGAACTATGGCCTCTTAATAAAATGTGCTATGTGCAGCAGCTAATATTTTGTCAAATAAAAACTGCTATGTAACAAATTCCACATAGCACATTTTATTTGACCACGACTAAAGGCAATACCTAGTATAAAATCTGCTAAGTGCATAGCACAAACAATAGTAACTGTATTATGCACTTATATTACAGCTTAACCCTTTGTACTCCAGCGGCACAGATAGGGCGGGCCGCTATGAATGAACTTACATTGATTTCCGGCGGATCATGCCGACAAACGAAACTTCAAATAAAAAATACTGGACAAATTTTATTATTCGTATACGCCTGTTTGGTTATAAATGTTTTTAAAGTACCTGTGTTTACCCAATTGGGCCGAAATCGACTGGAGTGCAAAGTGTTAACTTTATCTGATTTTTTGAGGTTATGTTTTTTTTACGATCCATTTGATCATATTAAATCGCTTTTTGGTATAGTATTTATCTACATGCGGTCGTTTGGTGTAATATTTATTCAGATCCACAAAAATTAACTAGTGTATGCAGTTAATTCTGTCGTTTTTCCTAAGAAAGACATTTTTCCTAATGTCAATACAATTTATCAATAAAGTACGCGAGATTTTAAGTGTTTATGAAATCGTGACATCACACGAACTATCTTTCGGGTTTTAATAAACATGGATTTCGTACTCTTGGCGATGTACCTTAATATTGTTTGGCTTCTATTGATCAACCCTGTCGAGCTGGAAATACATGATTGTCGTAGATGCAGGATTGTCGTTTAGGTGGATCGAGTGTTGCACAATTTCCCTAGACCCATTTACCACGGTTTACCATCGAATAAACTACAATCGATGGATACTATAAATTAAAAATTTGAAAGTCACACATCGGTTGAAATACTTACCATAATTTCTATACATTATAAAAATCGGTAAACGATTAACTATTTATTAATTTAACACCCCTGGTTCGAGTAAGCTGGCGGTGGGATCTTTTTTATCACTAGCAAAATTTCTCTCCAGGTCCATCTAGCCTAAGAGCGTTAACACGTCGTGGCTTCGTGTTGCTTTAAAAGGGCTTTAGTACGGAGGGGCGTCGGTGCGTTCCCTAAAAGATCCCGGATTCTCTCTTAAAGCCCTGGTGGTCACCGAGGGGGTTTAAAATCCCATCCAATCCTGTCTCCTCCCCGGAAGACAGGGTACTTTGAAGATTCCCTCCCCCCCCCAA
>DWHO01001192.1:0-16247 GCA_018247575.1 Eurytides lysithous rurik
CGGATTCGGCGATCCGATGAAGCTTTATAGAGCCGCATAGGCTAAAAGCATCAACGTCAGTCCAGATAAGATAAGATAAGCGGTGTTAGAGTCAATAAAAACACCATGTGTATATATCTCGAAATTAGTGGGGAAAAATAAATTTACATTGCTAGCTGACTTGAAAGATCTGAAAAGTATAATTAAACGCTAATACTATTATTAAATAATTATTATCAAATTGTTAAATCACCGTTTCAACTCGATGTATGTTTCTAATTTATATTGAGCTGCGATACCGTACCTATACTTTTAAATTTTTTATGAATTCAGACGAGGACCAACCACCTATAATGTAAAAATGCATACGTTCTATAAAATGTTTATCTGACAGTTAAAAAACGTTTATAATTTAATCGAATGTAAAACAGTTGTAAGCTATTCTTTATTAAAGAGTTTTGTTTTATTTTCGTTTTTTTTTTCGTAGAAATTTTGGTTTTCTCATGTCAACCGTCATTAAGGCTGGCAATTGAGTTGTAATTCAAGTTATAATTATTGTTAGGCTATAATAGTCGCTTTCTTTTACCTGCAAATGATTGAAACGATAGCAACTAGATAATCTTAAACACAACTTAAAACATATAACATATTTTGACATTCGTCACATAATTTTCCGTATTTTAGCCTACATCACTCTCCATAGTAAAAATAAACCTTTGTCAAAAACAATCGGTTTTTTACTCTGTGGCTGTGGCAGTGACGAATGACAAAGTAACACATGTATCATAATATATAATACTAGTAAAGTTTATGGATCTCAAGTCTGCTTTTAGTCCGGCTTAAAAACTAAAATATTAAAAATTTGTGGCATTGAGTATGTTTTAAAAATAACCCGTATATAAACTGGCCTGTATACAAAACTTATTGCCATCAAAATTGTCCATGTTCACATTAGACGGCGCCGGCACGTCATGTTTATTCGAATCGAATTAATTATTCAACGCGTAAATACAGGCAAAAGCGTTTGCTCAGTGCGTGCCTACGAAAAAACCTAATTTAACAATACATATCTACGACAAATTTTTTAACCGATTTGTTATAAAATATCCATATGAGACTTATTACAATTATTTTATGATTCCGTCTTGTCACGTCACGTCTTAAATTAATTATAATTTTTTTATGTTTAATTAATATATTTTTTTCTTGTTGTCAGGAAGCTGAGGGTCAGAAGACTAACAACGGAATTCAATACAGACTGCAACTTCTATATGCAAATGGTAAGATACTTTAAATATTTAACCTGTTTTTACATAAGATAAATTGCAGAGGATTAATTTTAAACTATAATGACTTTGAACCTCATTGATTTTTAAGGATATGTTAGTTACATTTGTCTTTAACTTATAATTGCAAATCATATTTACGCCATCGAACTACATACTATAAAATTCCTAAGGTGCCTTTTAATACTACTAACGTAGTCAAAAGTGTTTTATTTATCCCTCGAGTTTATGATCACATGATCGCAGTGAATGCAATACGTGTACTTAATGTTTAAGACGCACAGACGATAGACTCGGGAACTAAACAAATATTGTCTCTCCTTCGGCCTGCATTGTAACCCTGACTGCAGAGTGGCTATTGTCTAGTCTATATTCTGAGATGGCACTACACAGCATGCTTTAGTGCTTTAATAAGACGTATAACTATATAAATTGAGTAAAATTATCTATTAAGGCAATACGCGTTTCATTTTGGCAAATTTAACTACCAAACAAAAAAAATAATAAGAGACTTTCAAATATATAACTTTATTCATGTTATTATTACTATAATATACTACATAAATTGATTATTGTTATATTCTATTACTAATAAGAAAATTTATATTTATTTTGTATTTAAATCTGGTGCTTTTTACTTTTGTAAAAACATTTTTCAAAAAGTTTGAGATAAATGCTTCATTTCAATGAAAACAAAAAATGGATAGCATTTATTCCTTTCTAAAATCAAGAAACATTGGTTTATTCACATTAAAATTTAAACTTTGCAAATTTCTATATCGACGATGACAATATTTGAAATGTTAATATTCGGGGTACAGTAATGCGACACTTCCGTTCAATTACGCTCGAAATTAGTTCCGTTAGCGAGACGGGTTTTAATTTCCCCGCCGCACCATGTCTATTATTTTAATTCTTGTCGTGCGATAGGGAAAAAAGAGGCGAGCGAGTGTGGAGGCAATTTCAGGAGGTTAACAAATTGTGCAGTCCGCCTCTATACAGCTACAGTGGGCTACGTTCGTAGCGGGCGCGCTACGATCTTTATTGCTACTATGTGTAAACGTTACTGCTTAAAGCCGTTACAGACGTAGCATATTTGCGTTATAAAATATAAGCTGCAGTCCCGACACGAATGTGTTTGTAGCTTTGTTCTTTTTAACATGTTTTCAGCAGTAGCAGAGTACTATTAAATACTTTAAAAATATTCCCAAAACAAAAAAAAAAACGCCAAATAGTATGTCGTCCTGTATTACTGTCATAATTTTGAACGACAACAACATAAATTTCCCACACGATTTTATGTCTCTTGGTCTGTCTTCGTAGTTCAAGGTCCAAGAATAATGAAACTTATATGGGACCAGCCTTGCAATAAGGCCTTTACGTAAAAAAAGAACAATAAATATCGATTTACAATTGGTTTAGACATCTCGTACTATATAAACCGAAAAAATGCAATTGTGGAACTCATCCTTTTTGTAACAAGTCTTTAAAAGCACACTTTAATTTTAAAAAGTGTCACTCTTAACTACTTAATAACTATAGTTATAATTTATCTTTAATGAAGGTGATTATCGTGAAAGAACCGAGCTAACGTATCTTGCGTATAATATTGAAATTACGCAATTTACTAAATTGTATTTTTATTTACTTTTGATATCATCAATAGTATAATAATCGAACGAGAAAAGAAACGTAACAGGCAAATAATGTAGCAACGACATGTATATAATTAAACGAATATTTTCACAGGTATACGACAAGAACAAGACATATTCGTGCGACTCATCGACTCAGTTACAAAACAGGTAAGTGTTTTGTGATGCATGCAGACAAAATATCAAGGAAAGTAGTTAGCGCAAACTCTATTCAAACAAACAAGCAAAGAAATATATCATTTTAACACTACTATATCCATCTAATTGCCTATGTAATGTAGTAATTAGTAAATTAAAAAGTGAAGTATGGAAATAAAAGTACATTCAAGTCGTAAGGCTGGTATTAACATGTAGATAGATTTAAAGTAATAAAGCTAAGTAAAAAGTGGAATTGCATAGGCGTTATTATTTTATTCAAATAAGCACTGTTCAGAATTAATCTGTCTGCTTGCAACTCTACCACGTTGCGTAGAGCTAAGTTATTCGTTGAGTTCGGTGCATCCCTTCTGTCCGCGTACACACGCGCCACTCACGCGTCCGCCACGCGACATGGGGCAGATCTCCATTGGCGACGTCCGATTAGACCCTAATCCGCACGCCCCCTTAACGGAATTGCGCCGCGTTTGGGCGCAGTCATTAACGTTATCTCGTGTTACGATTTTGTTGCACTCACTACTTTGCCCGCGTTTGGGAACGGGTGTGAACGGCGTCGGGTTCACCTTTTGTGGACAATCGGTTGTGAACGTTTCAACGCTTGGCAGATGAAGGGTTAAGTCGACGTTGTCGAAATGTGTGAGCTTTACTGACGACAATGTCCGGTTTCGAATATCTCATAATATTGGAGGTCGAAAAATTTTAACCCTTTCTCTAGATTTATTAAATGTAAATGATCACACATTTAAAATTATCCAGAGATCTGTAGATTAACAGAAGTCATTGTTTTATTGCGATAAGTAACACATTTTGCCCGACTTGTTTTAATTACTATTAACACCTAAGCAATGGAATTTCAATATATTTCTTTTTATAACGCCTACCATAACAGACATTTCCTTAGAAGACATATTAATGTCTTCTAAGGAAATGTCCCCAATCACATGTTTCACGTTGACAAGTAGGGTAATATATTTTAACAAGAAATAAAATTGTTTTCTTATAAAAATATATAAGATGGTTTTCTTATAGTAAAAGAGTAGGATGAATTGTATAATGTAAAATATATTTTACCATAGCGGTACCGTCGCAGGCTAGCTTTGCAAAAAAGAGTCCGTCCACTTTAACTTAATGTGTGAAATAAAAACAATAAGCGCTAAATACACACAAAAATAACATGACAATAAATACTGATCACTTAACAATGCTGAATTCTTTTTTTCTTTTCTCTGACCTTTGAGGTCAGCACACGAAGTTATAGGCAAATGATAACTGCACTGATAACAGGTAAATTGTAGCCCCGAACAAAGGCTCTTATAAGCAGGGCCCGGTCGCGGCGTCTCGCAATTATCACGCCCGCTTTCATTACATAAATAACAATTTTAGCACACGAAGCCATCATGAAACTTCACCGTGCGCCTCACATATATAATTTCAACACGTCCCGAGCTCTTAGTATTGTGTAACAAGAGGCCAATTACGAAAGATTTATGCCGTGAACATAATTAACTCGGCCGAACGTTGTTAACTAAGAATTACGGAATTGCGTACGTTTGTACTCGGTAGGTGCAGTGGGTGAGTGGCGTACGTGTTTTGTTACGACCTTCGCTTAGAGGATACGTTGAAACAATACACGTGCGGCTGACAGGCGGAAGTCACTATTGGTGGTTTACTACACACTAAGGTGTATCATTTTTAAAGCACACTGATATATCAGATTCTCAGATAGATATACAGATTTATATAGTCTGCTATAAATGTTGTGTAACAAACAATAAAAAGGAATCGCGGAAAGTGGTTTGATATTATTCTATGCTATTAAAGTTTTCCGTAGATTTTACAAGAGAAAAAGCATTTTTGATTTTATGTACTCACACATATCGACCGCAATTATTCGAGTTATTCTTATACCAGATAACGATTTGGGATGAAGGACCTCTTCAAATTATAAGATTTCACTTTTTAATAGCAACATATAACCAATAACATAGTAGGGGATTCCTGTTTTTCGTCCATTACAGGTAAGTAAAACAAAAGTTATATTTAGTTGTAAAGAATTTCTAAAGTTAAAGAATTTAAATTAATAATGTCGAAGGATACGATTAAATAGTGCTAAAATTAATTGGTTACTAACACCTTTATTAATAATAATTTTAAGTTAACTTGATGGTATACGACATGTTACATTTAATTTAACAGTGGGATATTTCCATGCAAGTGTTGATAACTTGATCATCATACAGTTCTAACTGGATGCTTTGCTAAGTTTAATAAATAGGGACAAAACGATTATCTAATAATAATTAATTGCTCACCATCGTATTAATATAATGAAGTCGATCATTCGGTACACACGTCGAGAGGAGATTGACACGCGAAACGGTCGTTCGGTAAAAATTGCGGGAAGATGGCGTCCGGATAGTAGTGAGTTGCGGTCGGTTTAATTGTATTAAAACGTTAGGTTAGGGCACTCGGTTAATCAGCTAATGCTGTGTGGTGCATGCAAGCTGGACACGCAACGCAACGAGACGCTTTCTGGGTCCGCACGATGTTTAAAGGTACTTACTATTGGGGGTACTGCTATAGAACATTTTAGATAATCGGTTTAACTGAACGGATGACCCGTTTGGCGCAGTTACTAAGCTGTTGGCTTTGGCGTCGCAGGTCACAGGTTCGATTCCCACTCGGGAAGAAATATTTCTGTGAAATACAGTGGAGAATTTTTCCAGATCTGGATGTTTGGTCGTGTCAAATGTATGTGTGTAACGCCCTTATAACAAGATATTTCTATCTGACATTAGCGGCAGCGTACTTAAAAAATCAAAATAGAAATAAATCTTTTATAGAGCCCGTCTGGTGTGGTACGAGTTCATTGGCGGTTATTTTACTGCAAAGTAGTAACGTGTAGGTAGGCCTATTCCTGTTGGAATGTCAATGTTGCCATAGTAATTAGTGGGCATAAAGATGTACCATTTTATATTTCTGGATCTATCTTCTGGGCAGCGCAGCGTCGAACAAATTCTGTGTGACATTATTATCATTATTATGGATGTTTCTTATATTCTGGCATCCGACTTGCTAGTCCCGTCACTCTATATCCAAATAAAAACTGGACAGCGAACAATAGATAATGTATTTTATTTATTCGTTCAGAAGCATAGTTTGACTGACTCGTTGGTGTTGTGGTTAGTGCTAATGATTCCACAGCCAAAGGCCGGGGTTCGACTCCCACACAGGACATAATTTGTGGGATGAGCAGAGGTATTTGTTCTGTGCCCGAGTTGCGGATATCTATATAAGTATGAATTTTAAAATATTTAAGTATTTTTATCAGTTGTCTGGTTACTATAGTATAGGCTCTGTCTAGTTTGTAATCAGATGGCAGTGTGCGAGATGTCCTGTGATAGTATTATTATGGTTTGTCTTGATTAGTACTTTCTTAAAAAGTGATGCTATAATAGTAGTAGTATGTACTATAATGATATACCAGTTTAGGAAACAAAGCCTAGTTAATATTTTTTAACTTATTTTCATATTCTATTCATAACAAGATGAGTATTGAGAGTGCTGTCTTTTTATGTCCGTTAATTCGCTTGATTACTTTGAAGTTAAAAGAAAAAAATTGAAACAAAAGAAAAAATAAAGAGAAGTTTCAAGTCAAATATAAATAACTCTAGACCAGGTTAAATTACTTTCTTTATGATATATTTTTAAATTTATGTTTGTACAATCTTTAAAACTTTCGGTCCAATGTTGTAAACTATTGGCAGTAGTTAAATATAATGTTGTTTATAGAAGTAACATTAAAGGACGGCATTAACAACATTCACACACTAAATCACTATCATATCAGTATCTAAATCATCAATCTGCCCACCCTCTGTTTGAATATAGTCTTAAGATACCGACTCGCTGTGCCCGAAATGAGATTCGCACAAATCCCATAGATGCGCACCGTGTTTGAAAAGTTAGGCGTGCGCTATGCACGTGGCTGCGTGATTGTGTTTACTTAACAATGTTCAAACAACATATTAATTTAGGACTTTTTGTTGGGAAAATGTTGTACGGCGGCTATTGTGTGTTCTATATCTGATGAAGAAACTATTATGTGTAAATTACATACATCAGCAGGGCCCTATTGATTTATGTATTAATTTTAGGGCACAAAATTTAATTACAAAACTGAATAGATACGATTAGATTACATATTGAAACTTTGAAAAAAAGTCTTTTAACTTTGATATCAAGGCTTAACTTACTGTAACGGTATTTTAAAAGAGCAACTGTTGAGTTTCTCGCCGGCTCTACTCAACAGAACTGCATTCCGAGCCGGTAGCAGCTTTCTCACAAACAAAATGTAAAAATGACGATTCAACAGTGCTTTTAAAGGCCATTTGACTAAATATATTTTGATTTGATATAATAAACATTATATAAAAATAGGTTTACAACTAGAACATAATAGATGATTAAATTGGTTACACGCTTACACATTGGGTTACCATTACTGATATATACACTACAGATTCATTAACAAAAATTACTAACCTATTGGTGTAGTGCTTAGTGCTCTCCTGATTTCAAAGCCAATTGTTGTTGGTTCGATTCCCACCCCGGACAAAATATTTGTGCGATGAGCAATTTTAATTTTCTATCTAAGTATGCATATTTAAATTATATAAGTATGTATATCAGATGTCTATCTCACATTGATACGATTTTAGCGAGCATATATTTTATCATCGTTCTTTAAAGTCCATTTGGTGAATTTTGTCGCATCAAAGTAATGCGATGAATTGAAAGGGTAATAATAGCGAAAATATCTACGCAAGTTCGGTGCTGGCAAACATACAGAAAGCTCCTTTGTCGCCTGTATAGCGACGCAGCGTAAATCAACCGGGCTCCTTGCCTTTTTAATGTCCTCGTTCTTATTTCTTGGCGTCTCCATTGCATTGCCAGTGCAACTTATCAGTGTAAACATAACTTAAATAAAGTTCTTTAGTGCTCTTGCTGGGAATTGCGCGATTCTGCGCAATCGGCACTTGATGTTGCTGCGAGGAGATGGATGTTAATGGTAGAATAATATGGAGACACTGTGAGTTCAATTTTGAATACTAAGAATTCTTCGAATGATGTGAAATTCACAACAATACATAATGATAAAAGGTAGTATGAACGATTTATTAGTGTTTTAGTACGAGATTGGCTTTAAACAATCTTATCAAATATAGGTTGTAAGTGAAGAGACTACCCAATACCAGTGGCGGTACTACGATACAAGCCCAAAAGCCCGGCTTGCCTTACTAAAGAGTAAAATTTATAAATCTTAATTAGCACATAATTCCCGAATAATTTATTTTTAAATTTGAGCATTGCGGGGTATGGTACATTGTATGGTAGTACCGCCACTGCCCAATACTATCCTACTTACTACTATTAGTACCACTGCTAGTTATTCAACTGCAAAACAGTGGTCTAAGCTTTACTCTATTCCGGTTTGAAGAGCAATGTTGCTAGCGTTATTACTCGGACATGGAGATAAACCCTCATATATCTTTTGGTGAAGACCAAAGACGCGCAATTTTGATTTAGTGCAGTTCAAAACATTTATTAGCACTGTGTTATAAATGGACAGATGTTAGAATAGATAGGTGCAAAATAACGGCAACGACTTCGTCGTTTCGCCACACTCACTAATCGCAAAGAAGTAGCAGTTCGTAGTGTAACTGTATTAATTTAACTCTCAACACAGCGTCAAATATATCTATTAATTTGACATAGTAGTGCCCTTTTATCGTTCAATAAGACCTGCGTATCCGAAAAACGGTTGCTATGACCTTTCCGGCTGATGGGACAGTTTTGGCTTTCTTTGGGGCAGGTTCGCCGCCCGGATAAACCCACTGCTTTAACTGTCCTTTTATAAACGGGGTGTAGTGGTCAATCTAAGTCTCGTCTACGGTGTCGAAATGACGCAGAGACTCCTTCGGGTTCAGTTTGAACACGGCCAAACAGTGCTCCAAAGTGGTCAGTCGGTTCCGTTTGTTCCTCCTTGAGTAATCCGATACTTTCTTCAAACACAACTTTTCTTTCAATATGTTTTTTACCCCCTCGATCGAAACTTTTATAGCATAAACGATTTCTCGAAGTTTAATTCGGCGGACGGTTTAAACGATATTTTCAATTTTCTTAACCACATCCTTTTCAGTCACCACAATTGGGCGGCCTGAGCGATTCTAATCAAATACGGCTGTTCGTTTAAATTCGTTAAACCATCATCTGATGGTGGTCATGGAAGTTGCACGGTCACAGTAAAACGCATGCGTTCTTACTTTTATTTCATCACATATTTTTCCTTCCAAAACAGGTATTACAGACTGACAGTGGCGGTACTACCATACAAGCCCAAAAGCCCGGCTTGCTTTTATAAATTTTACTAAGGAGTAAAATTTATAAATCTTAATAGAACATAATTCCCGCAACGCTAACATTTAAAAATAAATTATTAGGAAATTATGTGCTAATTAAGATTTATAAATTTTACTCCTTAGTAGGGCAAGTCGGGCTTTTGGCTATGGTAGTACCGCCACTGCAGACCGATACTATACTTTTTCCATTATAACAATTTAAGGCTCACGCTTTCAATCGCTGTCAAATGAGAAAAAAATAAAGAGTTCTATTTTTTTTTAATCATCCTCTTAAAATTACTTAAAACGGTCGTATACATATTTCGGCCAGTGATATAAATCTATTTAGAGAACGGGTACTTATCAAATAGCCCTCGTATCGATACAGTTTTCAGGGAAATGTTTGAAGAAAAAAAAAGGAAATCTCGAAAAGAGCGCCCGGTGTGTTCAAATTCAAGAGTACAGTCGCGTTGTCGCTCATGTAAATCACGACGCAACGTTGTTTGTAGTGCTTTGCATCTTGCCTCCCGGCGTCCGTGAAGAAATTTTTATTTTCCGCTCTCCCATAAATCTAGGACAATGGTTGTAAAGTCGTGACGTTGGAAATTTACTCTCTCATTTTATAGTTAACATTAATAATGTTTACCGTTTAGCAGCGGGATAGAAACAAATTGTTATTAGACTTATCGGAAAGGTATTTTCGCGTTTTTATGAAGTTAGGTGACGAGACGATGATTAGATGACTGTTTGGCGCAGGTGCTAAGCTATTTTGTACGAACATTTTTAATTTGTACGAACTACAATTATTTGTTTCGGATAAGGGCGTTTGTCCGCCTAAGATTTAAATTTCCAAGCTCTGGTTCGTGGTTCTTTAGATGAAACACTCTTAATATGTAAGATGATCCATATTCATGACAAGATACTCGATAAAAACTATTATCCCAAACCGGAATATGGCAATACTTACACCTTACTGTTTGAATTACTGCTAATGTTGGAGTATTTTCATACTCTACTAGTGGTATTTTCAAATTACTATTTTTGTAATGAAAAATGATGTTAAACGTAGATTGAAGCAATTTTTCTTGATTCAACGAAAACACAGGTACTACTACTGTAGACCAGTGGCCGTATTTTTTTGAGTCTCCACTAATTCCCATGAGATTGAATCCCATGCGGCGCGATCGCCCACCGCGGCTTGCCGGCCCGCCCCGAGCTATCCTAAGGGACGTGAGGGAGTCAACTTGAAAAATGTTGGCTAGTTCATTGCGAGATTACGTACTCCCGTATTACGCGTCGTGTCTATGCCCTCGTGGTCGTCAATGTAAAACGAATTTCTTTCCACGGATCCTCCATCATCGTATGTTTAACCCCTCTAAATAATTCACATCAACAGTTATCACGTTATTTTCTCATCATTTTTGAGTTCAACGACGAAAGACTTTATGTATTGTTATTGAGACATAGGCAACTACATGTTCCTAGAAACATTATCAAGTTTTCACCATTTTGGAGTTCCTCACTAACTATATGATGAAAAGTGAGGTGAAAGTGTATTATAATGATTTTAAATCTTAGTTAAGCATTATTGAACATCGTTCTAAAGTAAAAGTAGGTCGAGTAAAAGTATTTATGGATGCAACATAAAATGTGTGTGCTAAAACACCTGATGCCGCTATTCTCCGAGTCACCCTTATACTGAATTAGAAGCATTCTTCGACCCCAGCCATTTAGCTATTTTGTCATGTTTAAATACTTTTGTATGACCCTTGAATACCTCTTGCAGCAACACCCTACGAACACGAAATCCTTCTAAATCCCTCATACAAAAGATTGTAATACCCACCTATTTCATATTCAATTAAACGTTTTGTTAGGGGTAAAAATCTATCTCTTGGACTTTGGGAGCTTATAGTTGCTAATATGTATTTTGGTGGGCTATTTTTAGTCGACGCATTGCGTTAGGAAAAGTGTATATTTTTAAATTTAACTATCTGTTTAAGATAGCTGTTACGGTTGTAACATTACTATTATCATCATATGTCCAATAAATATTAAATACACCAATTTTTGTTCTAATTCTCAATGCTGCAATTGACATGATCTGTCATATAAGATGTTTGTTTATAGCTGAAACCTAATCGATTTGTTTAGATCGTATTATATTTTTACTCGAACTTATGTATTGTCTTCTGTACTTTTTACTTTAAAAATATTATAAATCTACAATTATATTTGTGGGTTTTTCCCATTCTCGCCCACCGATGGACCGACTATGTTTTTGTGAATAAATAATTATATATAGAAAAAAAAAACAGGGACATACTTTTGAACTCAGCAACATAACAATGGCACCAAATGGAATCTACGCAAGCGATGCCTTAGGCACTGTAAAATCAATGACGATATATTCTAAATATATCATCATTGATTTTGTAGTGAAAACATTTTTATACTTGTATTGCACTGATTAAAAAATAAAGCCGTTGTATGAATGATTTTGTAATTTTACGACGTAATATGAAAACATCAACTAATTTGCGATTCGACAATAATTTTAATAGTTCGACTTGAAACAAGTCCGCACCCTCGTCAGAGAAAAAAACAACTGAACGCATCTGGGATTACGGCGCACCCCGGAGCTTAAGGGCAACCAGTAATTAGATATTAATAGATAAACGAACCTGACACGTGTACAAGGGGATGCTCGATACGGGGGAAATAAACTTCGTCGACTTTAGATCTAGTAACCTGCATCCTGTGAGAATCCACGTTGAAGTTATGACCAATAGAAATTTTTGGCTTTTGCTTCTAGAGTTGATTGTAATATGTATGACTGATTACGTAAGAGATACGAGTATGCTTATAATTTCTGAGTATGATACACTTACCTTATGATATATAATTACAACACTAATTACAAACTTGAAAGTGTGTTTGTTGACTTGTTGGTTTCTTTTCTTTTTTTCAAGCAGTAACATGATTAAAGAATAGGTATAGTTTTTTGAACAAACTCAGTCGTAGGCTTATTTATTTTGAAATATAAAATAAAATATAGTGAGCAGGCCACAGACAAAATTCATAACCTAAATTGTATAATATGTTAAGTTAACAATAAAGTTACAAAGTTAAAGTTATAATGTTTAATATTAAAATTTAATGAAGATAATGCAAACATTTGCTTATTGTATTTGGGTTAAAAACTAACTTCTTAACCATCGGGATTCAGATATGTATAATTCAATCCGACCGTACTCTTAAGTGTGAATATAACTTATGAAAGTAACCGAAAAAAGCTCGGATCCACCATAAAAAGTCCGTCATTATATGTGTTGTTAAAGATAACAAAGGATGATTATGCGAGAAAGGGTGCATAAATTAGCAAAAAGTAATAACTTGATGAAGGCGAAAAATTATCTTATCTTTGCACTGATTTCAATCTATTTTATTGCTTTAATTTATAAGTTAATTACTAAACAGAAATTGTAAAATCTATAGTTTTTTTCAAACATAAAAAATAATTAAATTTTACATTTGTTCTAGCCTATTGTTTACGAGGGACAAGATAAGAATCCAGAGATGTGCCGGGTGCTATTGACTCACGAAGTTATGTGCAGGTATTGTTTATTAACTTTATGATTTCTTATCACCTTCTTTTTTATAAGTATAGAGCTTTCTTGGTGCTATTTAATTTGGTAAGGTAGCTTTTTAATTTTGATGTATTATTAATATATCCCAATAATTCTCGTTGTAACGTCAATAAGATAAAAAAAATAATCACCATAGTGAGGAGCGTTTCATAGAAATATTTGTATGGCGTATCGTTTGTCCGGGAAGTGCATTTTTGAATTTAAAAATTAAAAGTGCTTGTCATCATTCCTGAGCTGAACATTAGAAATAGGCTTTGGTATTGTAAATAAAGTCATTTATCATTACGCGATGCTTTAAGAATTGATTTAGCACCGTTAATAATAGTTTGGCTTTACTTTTATTTTTCTTTGGAATGCAAACAAACTGCAGGGAATTACTTAAGCAAACGTAACTTTTATGTATTTTGTAGCCAATCTTAAGGTTTACAAAATATATAAAAGAAGAGACATTTACAGAACTTTTAAATAACAATGTAAAAACAAAAACAGGTAAGGTATATCCATGTTACATGGCGAATTTGTTAGGGGCGATTTTTCCGGTCGCAATGGCATCGCGTCTCGCCGACCCATCGATGTGTTTGCGTTTAACAACACGCTCCCCGTCTGTGTTGGCAATTAAAATTTTATTCTACCTTAGACGTGGTTTCGCTATCTCGCCGTGTGCTATACACGCGTCCCTGTTGTTCGTCTTCAGGGGAGGAGTCTCGGGGGAGTCTGTCCTTTCAATGTCTTTGCCCTTTGCGCCAAGAAGGCACAGTAGGGTGCGTGCAGCGACGCTCTTTATCTTAGTGTAGACAAAACTTTTGATAAGTTCTACCATATCATATCTATGCCATCTGGACTGTGATGACTTTGAATCAAAATATTTAGACAAGTGTTGACATCTAAATAAATGTCTATATCAACAACTAAACTGTTTACTTTAGTTGTTGAAGTAGAAATTTATTTGATGATCCATTTGGCGCAGTTGCCAAGCGGATCATGGCGCATTGGTTTCGGTGTCGTGGGTCGTGGGTTCAATTCCTACCCGAGGCAAATATATTTGAGAACTACAGTTGAAGTTTATATAGAAGCAAGAGTCATTTGTAAATATGGGTAAAGTTTTCGAAAAAAATGTGTTTTAATATAATATACTGTTGCAGTCGATGCTGCGATAAGAAGAGTTGTGGAAACAGAAATGAAACCCCTTCGGACCCCGTGATCATCGATCGGTAAGTGACTAGATGTTTTTTTTCTACCAATTAAAAAAGTAAACTCTACACGCGTGAGTTTGGATAGTTGTATTTAAAAGAAAAAAAAGACTCACTTAGATACCATTTAATTATGTACACATTAGGTATTATATATCAATGATTGCATCTACAACTTTTTTTGGTATAATACTTTAAAACTTGTGATAACGTGAAAATTACAACTTATTTACGGATTCTGCGGTTTGAATATGTCAACACGTAGGTGGCACGGATCTTAAAGATTGAAGTAAAACTTAACGCCTAACGTTACATCTAATGAGGATAGTTTTCCTGGTTTTCGACACGCTTACATCAAGTATCTTGTCAGTGTTCATGGGTGATGGGTCTAATGTACCATCAGGAGATCAGTTAGCTTAGTTATCAGTCTATCTATATCGTTTTCATATTAGTTGTTGTCATCAATAACCGATTATAATCGTCATCAATCATATGATTGATATTAGAGTAAGTTATAAAAATTTTAATAAAATTTTAGAAATCGAAATCACGTCTTTGTGTTTGTTAGAAAAAACTTGAGAACGGCTGAACAAATTTCAATAACACCTATATCAGTGTATAGTTGCCTATTTAAGTTAAATACTTATGTGAATTTGTTAAAGTCGGTTTGAATTAGTAGTTTGTTGAATATCCGCCGAATAAAACAAGACAATATCTATCAGCAGTGCTATCATAAAATTATAGTGTTAGAAAAGGCGTATGTGTGTTTGTTACCTGTAAACTTGGGGACTTGGGAAATTTATATCAATGCCGGTACTTTAACTAATACTTAACTGAACACATTAACCTTTGCAGTTTTTAGAGTAATATATGTATGTCCCAATAAAACAGCGGAGGTATCATTTGTGTCTAATAGATTTATAGCGTCTTTCATGTTTATAATAGTCTTAGATCGTGGATGAACCAAAAAAATAGGACAAACTCGTTCGATCGGCTAATGTTTTGCATTATATAACTATTCAATAATTTTTCAACAAGCTTGACTACATGATGGACTATTTAAATAGGATATTTTTTATAACAGAAAAAAAATGTTATTCACGTTTATTCCTGCCATTTGTACCATCGTTATGCAACCATGACGGCTATTTGGAAATGTACGATGTCTACTCGTATGCGTCCAGAATTTCGCACGTATTCCAAATCTGCACGCTGCTACTCTTAATCTCTGAGATTTTGATGGTACTAAAATTTATAGGAAAAGAATGTGAATGTGACATTTGAAAGTTATTCAGGGTTGACTGTTTTTAATACTTCATAGAGACAAACAGATAATAAAATATTCTGTAAGGCGTAGCAAATGGATCGATTACTTTATTAAATACTCGTTGTCATACTCGTACCATCTGGGTTGCAAGTGATCAAACATTAGCCAGTTTGTAATTTACAAAGTATAAAGTATATTCTTCACAATAATGAATACGCTGGGAATATAACAAATAATAATGAAATAATTTTGTACGATAAATTTTTTACGATAATTTAATTTTAACAACGTAATATAATTCGCGTTAGTTATCATTATGGATTCAATGAATAATTGCCATATGTCTATTGCACGGCACGTGCATAAAACTACAAGTACTTTTAGAAACAGTACTTTATCTTACATAAACTTATTCACAGTAATGAATTAATAGGTGTAACTAACATTTACTACATTACACGTTAACCAATTTGCGCATTATTATACTGTGTTGCCCGAATGAGTCATTATGTTAAATGTCAAGTAAATATGTTTTTCTTTAAAAATCTCATCAATCAATAACAGTAAATATGCTTTTACTGTTATTGTGGTGGGGGGGGGGGGGGGGGGGGGGGGGGGGGGGGGGGGGGGGGGGGGGGGGGGGGGGGGGGGGGGGGGGGGGGG
>DWHO01001193.1:0-16244 GCA_018247575.1 Eurytides lysithous rurik
CCTGCTGGAAGAAATTTCATTTTGGAATAAGTAGTGCCTTTGTACTCAATTTTCTTTATATCATCTGTTTTTTTTTTCATGTGTTTATGTGTACGTAAATAAATAAATAAAAATAAATAAATCTCTGCTCATGCTCTTGATAAACGGAACTTAGCCCTATTTCCCGCATCCCATGTATTAATGAGAATGATTAAATTGTCGACGTCACTTTATTTATTACAGACGCTTGATTGCGTATTTTAGAGAAAAGTAGCGTTAGCACAAACCTATTAACATAACCTCTTTGTCAAACCAATATTCTGCTGTGCACAAAAATTGTATAATATAACATTGCCTATGAAAAACGCTCTTCGATAAAATCTTATGTGAAGATGATTTTTGGGTACTAGTTGTAATAAAAGGTACGTTAAGAAGGTATACGTTGTTTTATTTGATTTCTAGGTATTGAAACGTAATAATCAATTTGTAAACTAGGCATAATAGTCAAAAAGTTCAAACCTCCCAGAAGTGCACATATCAGATAGGTTTGACAACGACGATGAAATTATTAAGACATCTTCTAAACGTAAATTCACCCAGATCCGAAACAAATATCTGTAGTTCGTACAAATATTTACCCCGGGTGGGAATCGAACCCGCGACCTGCGACGCCGAAGCCAATAGCTTAGCACCTGCGCCAAACGGTCATCATTCGGACGGTTCATCCAAAATTAAATGGTGACCATCAAGAGAAATCCCGTAAGGATCTGCGTGTGTCGTAAATGTCTTTAAGACGTTGACGGTTGGTTACCTTACCCGGAAGAAAACAATGAAGAAAGCAGTAATACGAAATAAAAAAAATAATACAAATTAATCCCCTTTTCTTTAAGGCCATTACAACAGTAAGTGGCAGTGTTCTGATAAAAGCAGTGAAATCAGATGTGACTGTCAGAATTATTCTATAACAAGCACATACGGATATTAAATAAAGTGTCTTGTTTAGAGTTTATTTTTAATTTCAAAGTTGTATAAGCAAACTGTAGCAGTCAAATATTTTACAACTCGCTAGCACAACTCAAATATCTTGTAGAAGTTGTCAGCGGCGACAATCTCCCAGCGTCACTGAAAAAAATGTAGTTAGCAACAAAAAGCGCTTGGCTAACATCATCAGTGCAGAGTCCATCTATACATTGATTTATCGCCCCCGTACAAGGTTAGTTATTTTCAAAAGACACAAAAATGCATTGAACGCTAGATCGCGGCTCGGAGCGAGCGTCGAAGGCGGCTCGGGTCAGTAAAAAGTTGGCGTTTGTTTATGGTCATCAGGGCATAGAGAGACAGTTCCAATGAGTTTCTTACGTTTTTAATGATCTCTATCTTGCCGTAAATGACATGGTCCCGAACTGTCCGTCCGTCGGTGTCGGGCTTTGTGTAGTATACCATTCTGGAAACACTAATGCTGTCGTTTCTAATAAGCGAATTAGGCAATTAGCCATCAAACGAGATCATATTTCTTATTTCGCTCCGATTAATTCTTAAAACTTGACTGCGGGAAACTGCAAAAAAATATGTTGGCATGACATCACTTTAAATGTCTCCATATTTCATTTCGATGTTATTAACGTTTGATAAATAAATAATACTAATTATTGAAAAAGAGAATTTACAATTATTGAAGTAATTGTTTTGGTGCAAAATCTAAAAATATTGTATACTTTATCTTTCGAAAGCCATAAACTCAAAATAGTAAAAATTAAAAAAAAAAAAGAATTGACGTGAAGTTTTGCTGAACATATTTGTCTAAGAGAAGACATCGACGAATAGCCGTTCGGCTATTACGAAAAACTGAACCCGAAAGCGCTCGTACGCTCTACAGCGCTTTCCGATTTTCTACATAGCGGGCTGTTCGAAATTTGAATGAATCACGTCACATGAGTCAATCCCATTGTTCCGACACAATACTCCGTACCAACATTCGCCCGAGTCCGAGTAAATTAGGAAATGTATTTTTTATTGGAAAGCCTTTTTGAATTACAATCGTTGGTAATATATGATGCACGTACGCGATTCCAGTTAGGGCCGTGAGAGTATTTGAATATCGAAACGAGCGAACGCCGGGCGCGCGCCTTCGTTCTTTATTCAAAACTCTACGGTTTATTACTTTTTTTTTAATTTCGTCCGCCGAACGCTCCATCATTGATGCCATCGGTCGGCACATGTTAATGTTTACTTATTTCGTTTATTATACCAAAAGTCAAACATTTGCATTGTTTTACACGGAGGTCGAGGTGCGGGGGAATAATGATTTTTATTTATATAACAATCACGTTCAGCTCACATTGATTGTTTGGCGCCGTGACGTCACCTCCGCCCGCCTGATAAGGCGTTTCCGGTCGAAATCCCGAACGATCGGTGAACGGATGACCGAACGAACGGAATCCAGCAGGCTGAAAAATTTTCCGATAAGAGCCGCGAAAGCGACCCGACTAACGATTGATCGAACGATATGCTCAGATAATAATTTATTTATTACTTTTCGGCGACACATGTTAAAAGTTTCTGTGTTTAGTTTTGTGTGTTTGTCCCAAATTATTCATTTAAAAAGCGCGTATAGAAGTAAAATGTAATTGAACCGTTATGTTGAAATTCTGAAAGATTTTCATTTAGCATTCTCAACAAAATGTATTCAGTTTTTCTTCGTTTTACATTAGCGGAATTTAAATGTTTAATAAAATATGTTTACGCGAGCATTTTGAGCGCGTGATGAGTAAATGTTTGTCCATCTGTACGTAGTGCATCTCAATTACCGAAAAATAAAAGAAGTATATCTCTTTTCATATTAATAATCCTTATTGCAGCTTTACTATGGTATCGTTGTTTGGCGATATATTATATATGGGAATAACCCCTCTTCAGGCGGAATTATATAAATATTTTTAAACTGTATATTAAAAGTGGTTTACTTTTGCTAGAATTTAAATTTAATCTCATTTCAAGTGATTTTGATGCAGCTTAGCTGTGATAATCTTGAAAATGTCTCGTCAAAATGTAATATACGAGCATACACGATCGGAATTAATATAGGCGCCATTAAAAAATTAACGTCAACACAGTTTTGAACAGCGCGTTAGTTTTCTCATGAAATCACTTACGTGAACAATACGAACGGCCTTCACAAAAGCCATAGCGCGCCATCATTAAAACTTTCCACAAATCCGACTTTAATTGACGTAAAGGTCAACATTAGAAACATAAAAAAAAAAGATAATATAAAATAAGTAACTTTGTCCGTAATACAATTCTCGGAACCGATCAAATCTGCTATTCGGAGTTTCCATTTTAATATGAAACACAATATTGTCGGTGTTGCCTCATTGAATTAAAAAAATCGACAAAAACCGTAACTAAAACTTGTAATCGGCGTATTATTACGCATTCATTAAAGTGACGGAATAAAAAAAATGATTACTCGTGTTTTGTTACGGGCGAATACATACGTATATCAAACACGTGTTATGTTTTCGATGTATTTTTTTTTGGTATCGTAATGAGTTGTTTGAACACGAAAATGTCTGAAGACGGATGTTTTGTTAATATTGAGGATCTAAATGGAGTTTAACGCAAATAGAATGGTTTTAAGAAAACTTTACTAAGACTGTATTCTACATATATATCTATAGACAGTAAAGTATAGACAGTAAAGTGTAATTACTACCGTGTTTCGGTTCGAAGGGCAAAATTACTTAAAGTTAAAGTTAGGCATAGGACCATAACATGTAAAATCTCTGGGGTCGAGCAGAGTCTGTGGCACTGTTCATTAACATCAGACGCACGGCTAATTGGTCTCATCTCCAGAAAAACTGAAAACCTCCTGAAATCACAGGATAGTGACGTATGTACATATTATTTCAAATCAAAAAATCAAATTACAAAACATCACTAATTGTATGATATCACTAATTATGTACACTTAACTTAAGTCGGTGTTAATAGCGTGTTAAAGAATTTCCTTCATTTCATCGTCACTCCCTAATATTTTCATCAATGTTTTATCATATTTAGTGATTAGATGATGAACTCACCAACCCGATGGTAAGCAACACTTATACGTAACTGCATATTTTTTCGAATTAACCGTAAACAAATGCGTAGTACTGCGTTGCACTAACCATAGGCATGCTACAAATAATCTGTATGCTCCACGATTTTTCGAAAACATTATTTTTCTAATCGGAATCTGATTATGTTTGCACATTAGCATTACTCCTAACCGGTTGAATAACTTCCAATGTCTTTCCTTCTCCAAGCAGAAGTCTCACAAATATATAGAAATAATAGGCATGATAACAATAACAATAATAATATTATGGGACATCTCACACATTGCCATCTCATCCCAAACTAGGCAGAGCCTGTACTATGGTGATCAGACAACTGATATACACACTTATATATTTTTAAATATATACTCATATAGATCATTAACACCCAGACACAACAAATACCTCTGGTCATCGCACAAATATTTTGTCTTGGTTGAGAATCGAATCCACGACTTTTGACTTTGCGGTCAGGAGCATTAACCACTTCACCAACGGGCCAGTCAGGGTTGCCTATGATGCGAATGGGAATTAAATTTCCATCCGATCTTTATGTAACAAGCGACGTCACCCTACACATCTATTCTGTATGTCCCTTATTTATGTAACGTAATACTTTCTTCGTATCTCGTTTTAATCTCTTTGTCTATCTGCCTACCGTTCGTACGGTGGTGCGCGCATCATCCGTCAATCTAAAGGTCACCGTGTCAATTCCAATGGATTTCGAAACGAAACTATGTACAGTTTGTTCGTCGTTAGACAAAACAAAGACATCCGAAACTATGACAATTGCTAGTTAAGTTAAAATGTTAACTATGTCGAGAAAAACTGTTTACATTTGTCTTAATTCGTACAAGATTTTTATTATTATTATTATTGTAATTCTATTTGAATCTCAGTTTGATTTTACTGTCCTAATAGACCATATATATAATATTCGAAACTGAAAAGAGAATTGGAAGAAAAAATAGTTTTATAATGATATCAAATATTTCCTTTTAGACACTTCATGATATATTTTTTTAATATATTTTAACACACGCTCACCATTGTCTGCTATTAGTAAAAAGTAAATCTATTCTATTAGATTCTAACCTTTTTATTATTAAACAGTTCTGTTTATTATCTAGTTGCATGTAAACGTTATGATCATATCACGACCGCTCTGCTTTTGGTTTTAATTTCCAGCTTTGATTGTGTAGGAATGATCTTTTGTTTCGAGCTATAGTTAAAGTCAAAGTCAAAAATTCTTTACTCAAAATTGGTTTGGTTTATAATCAATTTTTGACGTCTAATGATTACTACTTCAGATCCGTGGAAATGCCGGTTTTCACGAACTCGAAGCTATCTCCAATTTTCGATAAGACGTTGAAAGTTTGATATTGAGTCGAGACTTAGATTTTCATCTGATCGTTCGTGATGAAACTGAATAGCTTACCTTACAATATTCTTATTAGATATTGACATTGCACAAATATATTTTTTTTCATTTCTTTGTCATTTTATTATTTCGTTTTCACCTATAATAATTTTACCTATATATACGAATACTAAGTATTGTTCAAATGAAAGTAATATATGGTTTTTGTCGAGTTTCATTTGATTGTAAAATGCCGATGTTTGGAACTATGCTTACGGGATATTAAGTTCATTCACATCCAATTGGCATAATTAACCCTCACCCCCAAAGCATACCTTCTTTTATTTGTGTAATCCTTCTTGTTCTAGAGCGAACCGGTAAAGCGCTGTTGGCGCTTAAAGTGATAACAGCGAGTAACAAAGCCCCTTCTAGCACTACTGTCGCTTCAAGGAAGCCCTCCTTCTAATTTCCCTGCGAACCGTTGGCGCTTGAAGCGATGACTTCGACAAGGAAGTTCTGAATTGCTCTTTGAGTCAAATAAAACTAAGGCGCTAGTCTACCGCTCGAGCGTCACAATCAATTGGTCAAATGCCCAAGCCACGCTCCGGACAAACTTACCGAACTGATATTTTTTATAACCTCAATAGAATAGGCCTGTGTCTAAGGGTTATTAACTCATCATCGGTAGACCGTAACAATTTAGCTTACTGCACCAGTGGCTGTAACAAACGCGTATTATTGGTTGGATGGTTTAGTACGTTTATTTAGTACAATGGCAAATCTTTCTTTTTTCATGGATAAAGCTGACAAACGAGCAAGCGGCTCGCCTGATGGTAAGCGATCACCGCCGCCCATGGACATTTGCTGCATTACAAAACTCGCAAATGCGTTGCCAGCCTTTAGAGGGGAGGAGAAATGAGAAAAAGGGAGGAGGAAAGAGAGGAGCGGAAGGAGGGAAGAGATGGAGGAAGCGATAGGAAAGGGAGTGAGAAAGGGAGGAAGGGAGTGGGCTACCTCACTCACCGGACGAAACGTGGAAGCAATAACACTTCCACTTTACGCCGATTTTCTGTGAGGTCGTTGGTACTTATTCAGTTCGAGCCGGCCCATTCAGCAGCGGGAGCAGCTGCGTGGCTCTACAACCGTAAATCGTACTATTGATGTCCAGAGCAGTTCACATTTTATCAGAGTGGTGAGATGCTGGCATTACTCATATGCTATGCTTATAAGAGATGAAATACTTTAAGCAAGATGATAAGCATATGTCAGCCATTAGGTTTGGAACTGTTAAGTTAAACCACTGCATTGTTACGTCCAAATACTGTATCCTATTGGAATTAAAGTCAAAACCCCTGATAGCTGTAAGTGACGAGTGTTGGGCTGAATTTTGAAACGCAACGTAATGGTATAGTGGGCTTGT
This sequence comes from Eurytides lysithous rurik, assembly GCA_018247575.1. Lineage (NCBI taxonomy): Eukaryota > Metazoa > Arthropoda > Insecta > Lepidoptera > Papilionidae > Eurytides > Eurytides lysithous. The sequence continues at coordinate 6,860 of DWHO01001193.1, forward strand.
TTGTAAGTGACACCACGAAGCTTCCGCCGCACGTTATAAGTTTAAAAAAAAGCTCTAAAGAAACGCTCGACGGCCATCTTAAGGGCTGACGAAGGAACTGCGGCCACGGATGTTGTGGTATCTGCAGTCGTATCAAGTGCACCGCTCGCTTGTTAAAGAAATAATAAGTCACTATCAGCTTTAATTCTTAAATAAAGTTTCCCTCTTAAGCGTAGAAATTATAGAAAGATCAGAAGCTTAGTACATTCGAAATTAGTATGTCACAAGTATTATAATTGATAATGTTACGGATTCATTATAAGGAGTTACTTTCTCTGAATAAAGGATATTATGAAAAAAAAAAAAACTTACTAAATGCAGTTGCATCAACTGATGAATATAAATTGTAATTAACTTATTATGTAACTGCTTATGTATCGACGCCAATGTATCGAAAGCCACATGGAGTAATTTTTTATAAACACATTGTTGAAATCAGTAAATTAAACCAAGTCGATTGGTGTGTCTGGTGAAAAAATTTGTGTTTGTTTGCCAGTGTCGATATTATTTTATACATATTCAACAATAATGTTGTATATTCTAAAATTAACATTTAGAAATTTCTCATTCTTTCTATGCTAATAAGGCTAAATAGCCAAGCCAATGGGATGTAAGCCTAACAAGCCTTTATTACATTGTAATAGAAATAAGTAAACTGCACCAGCGACTTTTCTATCATAGAAATAGCGACTATTCTATCTATTTACTTAGGTTGCAATTTGATCGTAAGAAAATATCATAACTAGTCCTAAGTACAATTGAGCATATTAACATTGCATTGCACGATCTGAACAAGATAACCATTACTGTATGTTTTTATCAGATGGCATACATTTGATTTTCGAAGATGCAAAAACGTAATAATTCGAGTGCTAAGTATAAGTTTCTGTAATATTTTAATAAAAAAAAGCTCGTCTAATCGTCTATATATGGACATTAAAACTAAAAGATGTTAACCTGTCTTAAGTCCTTATCCTAAGCTATGGGCATCTATTGAAGCTCAGAAAATCGTCCATCAAGGGACTATTAGAAATACGATAGACAATCCAAGTTAGCATCAGCATTTGAATTGTATGTTTTGTAAGCTAATGTTTGTTTCTTAGTGCAAATTTTGGTCGCTAAAGTAAACTTTACATTATACAAGATTTTATAAAATAATTTTACAAACATTCGTGATATCGTCATTGTCAAGCCAATATCTGCTTTGTGTAAAAAGTGTAAATTAAGATATTACTTATAAACACGTTCTTCTGTAAAATTATATATAAAGAAGATTTTTGAATACTTATTAGAATTAATGTTATACGTTATTTTATGAGAATTAAAAGTGCACATACCATATATTGGTTTGAAAACGACGAATGCGCAACGAATTGTTGCTCTTAAATTATTTGTACCCATACATATGTGTGTAATATTAAAAAAATGGCCACCGTTCCTCATATCGGAACGTTTCTCGGAAATTCATAAGCGATGCTACCATTTGAATATCAAGACACCGTCGGTCATATTCGGCGCAAGTATTCCATAAACGTGCATTGTTTATTTCAAATCGATCCACTCGGACGCTCAACAACGGTCGATTTCAACTCAATTATATTATAACTCAACTGTTTAAATAAGTATATATACAGTATGTAAGTGTATGTAAAGATAAGTCATTCCTTATAATGTTGCTTAACCCCTTAATGCACATTTTTTAATCAATTTAGGTATAAAAACGTAAGCAAACGCAAATTACGAGAATGGCAATAATTTACAATCCAACGTGACAGATACGGACTTAAAATATTTGCAAAATTATATTTCTATATTAACCCATACGGAGCTGTAATATTTTGCGACATATAAAATTACAGTGCCCGTGGCGTTCACCGAGCTACACAATTCTGCCGGTAAACGTTGCCCGTATATGTCACGGAGGTGTGCATTAAGCGGTTAATCTAAGCTATAATAGAAATTTTAGAGTCGGGAATTGATCGTTTATACTATGTACTGAATACAGACACGTATATTACTTTCCTACAAACTTAACAACACCTCAATAAGTTTCAGTATTCATTTATTTATAGGTATAAGAACGGCATAGGCCATTAAGACTTGTAACATGAAATTCATTTGAAATAATAATTGTATAATATAATAAAGCTTCTTAAAAAATAATCACAACATCATTAAAATAATAAAGAAGAAAATACAATAACCCAATAACCATTTTAAACTTAAACTACATATCTAAATTCGTTCATTCCACTGTCGCACGTTATTAATACTCGAGGCATTCTAACAAAATAATTTTTCGTTCATCCGCAAACGCATCAAATTCCCGGTTAGAGTCCAGGAGTCCAGGAGGGCGTTCAGCAAAGTCAGGGTTTGGGGGACAGGGAATTTCGATTGCGTTACTGTCCGACACACCGGGACAGCAAAGCATAACATGTGTGTCAATACGTAAATAGCACTTCGACTTTTGACATTTGAGTACAGTAATCCCCCCTATAACACGGTAGATTGTTCCGCGTTATAGGAGTATTCTCGTATAATATGAAAGTGCGTTATAAGAGTACCGTGTTATAGGGATTGCTGTATTCATTATATCGATCATTTTTATTAGTTAGAGTTTCTTGAAATATTCCGAGGATAGGAAAACTCACATAGCCGCTGCATTCCATTAATTGATATACATTTCAGTTCAAAATAAAAAAATTGCAACACGGAATACGATAAGTAAATCTGTATCTAGGGTTGTACTCTAAGTTTTAAAATGTTATAAAAGCTTCAAACTTTCATAGTAACTTTAATAGAATAGTGCCTTCATTTACTGTTTGTGTTTCAACAGTAATAACTCCTTATTGAACTTTCATTGTATAAATCTACTCTTTAGATTCTACTTCATCTATTTATTCGTATTAATAGCAGAATCTGTTTCATAAATACTATCATTACTAAAAATTAATCAGGTTTCTAATTTCTTCTATCTAGTCATAATCCTCCGGATTTATTTATTTCCATCGAATAACGCATTCCTTAGAAAAGAAAAGAAATCATACACGCATTTATTATTAAATAAGTAATGATCCATAGCTCTATTTAAAGATGATGTTTTTGTAGATTTCTGTTAAATTACAAAATCTAAGCCTAGACATATTTGAATTGTGCCCTATTTGAGTCGAATTGTTATAATTTAGGACCTAAAAATAGAAAAAATTGTGCAGGTTAAATGTCGTCTGTATATAACTTTAAAACTTAGGGACCACTGAACGGATGCCAATATAGTTTATGCAGATGCATAAAAACTGAAGTGTTTTATTTCTAACGAATAAACATGCCATCTGCTGTATGGTTAAATAGTAAATAAATAAAATATAACTGTTTTAAATTACAAAAGTTTGAATAAGTGTTTGATCTATTCAAACTAAGAGCTTCACATTTTATCTCTTTCAATTTTAAAACATATACATAGCTGAAAGAGATCTTTTCCTTTAATATGTTAAAAATCATCTAACAGATGTTTATTTGTCGCTATTTATTACACATAGACTCTGAATCGAATTCCACACCGTTTCACAGCGACGCAATCTCCCAACCACGCGACCTGCGATCCGAAAATTTCTAGATATAGACCTCTATCGGATCTAGATGATCTGATAGCGCATGAAGGATGCCATTGAAAAACATTTAAGGGACGGACTGTGAATTTCTGTTTATATTTTAGTACTTATAATTTGACGCCGAACACAGTCCGTTACTATAAGTAAAAAATATCAGAGCGAGAGTGTTAACTTAAAGGATCTTTTTAGATAATTTTATATCAATAACAGCAGTTATTAGAAACGTAGAATGTTACTTTATTTTAATTAATTATGTATCGATGATATTATAGGCGATAACAAAATCCGAAGACATTCGTTATTTATAGTACGTGTTTTATTTATATTTTATAATTCAAGTAGAAATAATTTTAATGACATCAACTTTATATTTATACATCTTTCTTTTTAAATAGTATTAATCGGATACTGATTGATAAAACTGTAATGAGTATACTGAATTATAGATTTGCCATATATATATTAAGCTTTTATAACCCGTGAATGTGTTTATATAGGAAGAGATAAATTAATCAATCATATTTGCGGTATTAATTTAATTCAATGGCTCGCAAATAAATTATGTATCTATAATTGTTTTTCAAATGAAATTTATTACTACCATCCGGATTTATTTGACATTTAGCTATTGAGTCATATTATTTGCATGCAATGAAGAAAATGTTTTACTTTTTATACACAATTTTTGTTATAGCAGCTTGTTTAGTACGTAGTTTGTGCAAAGCTAATGTAGAAATGCTAAAAGCTATATTATTGGTGAAGCTGCCATCTAATTAAAATTTCTACTGTCAAAGTTATATAGTATAATAAGGTTCGTTTAAACAGCGATATTTATTTACGTTATCCTTCGTTTATGACTGATAACGTTTTCAATCAATAATAATTATGATTTCCCCCAATTGTTTGTGAAATTTTAAATATAAACGGCACAGGAACAGCTATGGTAATGTTTCCCACACAGATACAGCTGTCCACGATGCGGACAGAGATGGGCAATTGCCCAATTAATTACGAGCACCGTCCTAAAGGCATGTGCGTTATCCGATCACTGTCTGATTATAATAAAGTGTATTGAACATGATACAATAAGTCTACCAAATAAAAAGACATTAACAACTAGGCTCTTCAAGATTTACCGGGGATTCTGGTGGATTTCTAATGGAAAATAATGTTAAGTTACAACAAAACTTTTTAACAAGATGTATCAAGGATTCTGAATAATGGAAAATAAGGTTAAGTCACAACAAAACTTTTCAAGTGCAATAATAAAAGATATACAATAAACTCACCTCATACTAGGACATCCAAATATGCAGCGATTTTCACGCAACAACAGCACAATGTTTTTACACCTCCCCCGTCGATCACAGTGAACAAAATCCGTAATGTTTTCAATTTCACACAGATTTCAACTCCACACACACGATCGTTCCGTACCCGACAGTTTGTGACGTATTTCTACTAAGCTCTGTTTACGCGAACCTGAAAGTTCGACTGTTAGGTGCGCGGGAGAAGTCGAAATGCCGCGGAACTTCTAACATCGGCCGACCGGACGGTAACAGCCGCGCGCGTTCCACACACGCGACTGAAAAAAAAATCGCCACATCTACGCGAGCCTCGGAAACTAAATCAAAATACCCGATAGAGAGGGACGAGTCAGCGGAGGCCCCACCCTTCCCCCACCACGGGCGCACGCAAAAACATTCGTAAAAACCACGCGCGGCTCCTCCGCGAAAATCGTCAATAACGTCCCATACGAGCGGCCGATATTCAAAGCCGATACGGCGGCCCTAAAGCGTTGAACAATTAAACCGTCCCAACGCAATGCTGAGAAGACAATGTCCGAATTTTTTAAAAACAATACGCGTCTCGATTTGTACGCAGCGTATCATAATAATAAGCAATCGTGATATTGATGATGTTCGTGTCTGACGTCCGTTCGGCGTAATTTTTTTTTCTCGTCGAGAAAAAACGCGCTTCGCGTGAAAAGTTTTCGAGTTTTTCCCGCGTCCCTGGAAATTCGGATACGCGTCCGGGCTTACTCGTGGAGCGACCGCGCGCCACAGCCGCCTGGCCACGAATACGGGGCACCGCGTAAGAACGCGAGAGCGATCACATATTTTTTTTTTACGCCAAAAAACGCGTAAGAAAGGGTCCCCAGTTTAGGGTTAACTGTGAGGTCGGGCGTTAAGACGGCTGTTTTTTTTTTCTTCTCTTTTTATTAACGTCGGCCTGTACCGTTCGCGAACTGGAGCGTATTGGACTGTTGACCTTCGACCGGATATTCGAAATACAAATTCGAGGAGTTCCATTCTTGAGATTGAATTTCGAAACACTGTTTCCTTTGCGATGTTATATTAAAACTCATTCGATCGTTAATTACTTTTTCTGTCGCTTGTAAGAAACGGAAGCATCGTCGACGTATGACTGGTTATTGTTTTTTTTTTTATGAATCGACTCGACTCATGCTCGAACATGATACTGTGATTTAAAGGAATTGATAATTTATATTTTTGTCAACAGTACCAGTTTAATTTTGTTAGTGGGTTTACAGAAACAATTGTCATTCTTATAATTGTTTTGCAATGTTTTTGGTAACGCAAAAGCGTGTTATAAATTATTAAAATAACACATTTATTACTTCTTCAACAGTTGATAGTCGTTTTGTTGTTGAAATAAATTAATTTTCAATAAGTCACTAAAGTTAAGTGATTGTGTGTATATCTTAATATAAAAATGGGGAATCAGGGGCAAAGTCTTTACTTTGTCAACCATTATTTACACAGCGCGAATTAATTTATAACTTTTGTCCTATTTAGCAATTGCTTTCAAATTAAGAGCGTGAAATATATATAAACCACATGATAGTCTTGAAGCTTAAATAATGCATACTATAGATGACGGTTCGAAGTGTTTTTAAGTTTAATAAACGCATACTTATATTATATATTTATATGATAAGTATGTTTACTGACTAATCATCTGGTTAAAATAGGATTATGCCCACGTAAGAAATTAAAATGTTTTATGCAATTATGCTATAGTAAATTCATTTTTTTTTATTTTTTATTAACTTGAATTTTATTTAATTACTTAAGTCCCTGCACGCGAAATAATTTTACGGTATCTAATGATTTGAATAATATAAAAAAATGACGAACTAATAATATTATGAGAAATTTGTTGTGTCTTTCCAAAGATCCCCCTCAAAGAATATTTTTTAATACAATTGAATACATCTTTATAGGTAGGGTATAAAAGGTGGCAGCCCCGACATAATAAAGACGTTTGAATTGTTCTACATAAAAACTATAAAAACAACATGAAGACTTTTTACTTGCATTTTAAAACACGAATTTAATATGTAGGTGCTTCAGGTTACGATAATATGTGAAAGCTGGGAGTAATATTTATGTAAATGGCAATGAGAAAAAAAAAGCTTTGATCAAGACCAATGAGTTCTTTGCAAGACTTCTCGTGTTAAGTATGATTTAATTATCAGCTGTAGTTTTTGACTATTATTAATTTGTTCAAAGTAGCTTTTCGAATATTAATCAAATTGCACTTAATAACAAAATAATTGAAGATGTAGATAAACTTTAATACTTGGGCAGCATCATTAGTAATAGTCATCAAGAAGCAATAGACATCATTGCCCGGATACGAATGTCAAAAAAGGTCTTTTTTAGGCAAAAATCTCTTAAGAAACGCCTTATAAAACCTATATATAAAGTATAGCTCTATACAGAAAAGAGGGGTAGGCAATGACCCAAAAAGATAGGGAAAGACTGGAGACATTAGAAATGTGGTCCTGGAGGCGTATGGAAAGAATTAGTTGGACAGAAAAACAGGAGTAAGACAGAAGTATTACATCTAGTGGAAGGAAGCAGAACACTGCCAAATACTTTAGAAATTAGGAGACGAAACATGTTCGGTCAGCTTATACAACACGACAATTTCACAAAGACCATTGCAGGAGGACAGATAGAAGCGAAAAAGAATAGAGAAAGGCCAAGAAGAGCTTACCAACGTAAGCTCTTCTTGGTCTTTCTAACCAACTAAAGGAAGGCGAATGTCGGGTCTTATAAGGAGTTGAAAAGGATGGCGGAAGAGGGACAAGTGGAAGGAGCTCCATTGACAAGAGCTCAACAACTCTTAGAATTTAAGAAGAAGAAGAAGTTTTTTTTTTCGATACGAGCAAGCTGTTCGCCTGATGGTTAGTGACACACTTTACCATAACAGCGCCACACCATACCTCCCTCTACGTTGAACTCGCCACTCAGAGATTTAATGGTACAAGCGATCGCTTAGTGGCCGAAATCGACCAAGTAGTCTCTTCTCTTTAGTAATTGAACAACATCGTTTCTTGACTATGACATTTACGATTTAACAAAGTGTTTGACATTAGTAGTATAAACGTAAACAATGAACGAATTAGTTTATCCAATTTAGTACAGTAATACCCCGCTTTACGCGAATCCGTTATGGGTGGTTTCACTATAACGCGAAATCCAAAATGCTCTTTCAAAAAATTTATTCAGGTTTGGACATATTGCAGAGTGTAGACAATAATGATGACCGTTTCTTGACCGTGTGTCAAACAATTACAAACAGTTTTGGGTGTTATGAACGTATTTTACAAGAACGTAAAAAAAACGCTACCCAAAAGACAATAGATGTATTTTTCAGCAAAAAATAATTAATAGTATGTATTGCATTAAGTGTTCTTAAAATTAAAGTGATTGATTAAAATGTTTCGTATTTTTTTTTCTATCGTGCATACGAAGAAGACATTGAAATAAATAAGAATATCACAAGAAAAATACTTTCATTTCATATTTATGTATACAGTAATCCCCCTTATGTATACGGTAGATTGGTTCCACGTTATATGAAAACGCGTTGTAAGAGTACCGTATTATAGGGGGTTTGCTGCACTTTCTATAATGCGCTTTTTTGTCCACCACACACAGGCAGGAACTCAGATTGCATTTGCTTTACCGTAGCTTACTTCATTTTGGTAAAATCTTCGTTAAAATATACCGGATATATATTCATTATATTTTATATTAAAATTCTGAAAAATGATCAACCTACGGCCTACTCACTGGTACCAGAACTCAATTAGTATAAAAATGCATTTCGAATACTTCGTCTTATCCCCTTTTCTAACTTAGCTATGTTGTTTTAGCCTAAGTCATGTCAGACATTACAGGTGTAAAACTCTAAATTCAATTTCTATATAATCGACAATATTCTAAGCTAACACTTATAAGTAGCATAGAACAATGAGAGGTTTTATAATCATGGACGAATTAAGTGCTATCTAATCGTCTAGGTAAAAACGAAGAACTCTATTATTGCCTAATCCTTAGTTGTGCTGAGTGGAGAGATATCATTCGAAAATGTACATTTGTGTATCGATATTTCATAACTTCCATCGAAGATGGAAGCATGGATGGAGCAAGACCTTTTTTATTTTATATGCGATCGGACTCTTTCTTCGTCACATCGTCGCCAATTTTTCTCATGCCAGACAATAACGATATTCGAGGTGTGGCTGGCAGCGGTTGGACACAAAGGCCTGAAAATCGAACTTACGCGTGCCATAAGAGAGGCTTCATCCAACAGTGGATAGGAATGGGCTGATTATGATGAGGATGGTAGAGCCACGCAGCTGTTCCCGCTGCTGAATGGACCGGCTCGAACCGGATTAGTACCACGACCTCACAGAAAAT